>SATY01000786.1:0-17909 GCA_004335155.1 Ascochyta viciae
GTCTTCTCTTAGTAGATCCTAGTTAGGGTCTGTAGCTAGGTAGGCCTTATTATTAGTAATAGCTACTACAGCCTTAGGTAGGGTTGCCTATAATAGGTAGGTAGTTAGGCGTTCTAGTACGTAAGCTAGTAACTTATTCTACTATTCCTCTAGCACTAACAAGGTAGCGATGTTCTAGAGCTTAGTCCTAATGTCTAATTAATTGTTGTTACTAGTGCACAGCTTAATGCTATATTTACCTAGATGCCTAGTAGTGTTGTTAAACGTCTTGCTTATAGTTCCTTGTGTTAGTAATTAAATCTAATTGTAAGGAGCTGACCTCTAAGGGAATTTGCTAGTAAAATACAAGATAGATTTAATAGAGAATAACCTCTAGGGCAGAGGTTGCAGAGTTTTTATAACTCTATTTTAGGCATTTTAGCTCTGTAACAGGGCTCTGGTCCATGCTGAGAGTGCGAACCAGAGTACTGCCAAGGCGGTGTACGCTAAGGAACCAGCACCTAGGCCTAGCCCATTACACCTAGGAAGTAATTAATTTACTTATTAGAGATAACAAGCTACTGCTACTTGAATAGGTGTTCACGTACAAACTAGATTAGAATAGATACTTTTTTAAGTGCAAGGCAAGGATAGTAGTACGTAGAAATCTCTAAGTTATTAATATAATCTAGTCTACTTACACAGCAACGCTCGCTGCTAGGTCCTTTAGGACTGCTATAGCAATTATAGCTAAATTTAACCTAGAAATTATGTAGTATAACATTGTTAGAGCCTTCCTACACGCCTATAAAGATTACTAGCTAGTAGTGACCTGTAAGCTACTAGATAGGTATAAGATACCTAGGAAATGTGTTTAGCTTAAACAAGCACTGTACAGGTTAAAGGACTTACCTCTCCTATAGTATAAGGAGCTCTCTTAGACACTAAAAGCAACTAGGCTTGTAGCATCTAAAGAAGAGCCTTGTTTGTTCTTTAGTAGTAATTGCTAGATACTGCTACTCTTCTATGTTAATAATATACTAGTAATATACTACTCTACCTAGATTGCTAAGGCAAAAAACATAGTTAACACAATTGCTGCAGCCTATACAATTAAAGAGCAAGGTCTAGTACAATAGTTTCTTAATATTAGAGTACTTAAGAACTAGGAACAGAGAATAATAACACTTGTTTATAACAAGTATATCAACAAAATCGCTAAGAAGTTTAACCTAAATAAAACTAGACTCTTCTTACATACCCCGCTTCCTACTATAGATCTAGTAAAAAGCACTAGAGAAGCTACTAAGCAGAAGATTAAGAGCTATTAAGAAAGAGTTAGATTAGTGCTGTACACTGCAATTATGCTACAACTAGATATAGCGTTTACAGCAGCTAAACTATCCCTATACCTTACTAATCTAAGCAAGGAGCACTTTAAAGCAGTACACTAGACAATTGTCTACTTATACTAAACTAGGTATTAGTTAATCTAATACAGCAGGCATAGTAGAGCTAAGCTGCTTATTTATAGTAACGTGTTGTTTGCAAATAATGTTAAGACTTAGTAATCTTCCTATAAGTACCTTATAATGCTCTTTAGTAGGCTAATAGTATAAAAGATGTTTTAGCAGGCCACTGTCACTATATTAACTACTAAGGCAAAGCTCTTAGCACTTAAGCACATTACTAAAGAGACTATAGCGCTTAAATAGCTATTTACTAAGCTTACACTAATTCTAGGAGCTGCCTAAACAATCTTCTATAACAACTAGAAAACAATTAGGCTAGTAATTAAGGAGAATAAGCGTATAACAACGCAGCTGCGCTATATAGATATACAGAATATGTAGTTAAAACAAGAGTACACTACAGGTACGTTTAAAGTGCTTTACCTCCCTACTAATAGCATGCTAGCAGATAGATTAACAAAAAATCTATTAAGGCAACAGTTTAAGAGATTTAGAGACTAGCTTAATCTTAAGAATATAATTACAATAGTTATAGAAGAGCAAGACACAGACACACATATAGATTAGAAGAAAAAAGAGAGTATTATTAAGAAGCAAAGCTCTATAGCCTTAGGCCTAATCTAACTACAATTAAGCAGATTACTAACAAACTTATTAATAAGTTTATTAATAAGCTTGCTAGTAGTCTGCTTGAAGCGCTTACTAAGAGCGTAGATCTTATTAGTAGAGGCAGCAGCAGCAGGAGCGACAAGTAGGGGCAGGGGCAGCTCGCTAGAGTTAGAGTTAGAGTTAGAGGAGGCAGGCAGCAGGAGAAAGCTATTAGCAACAACTACTACTTTAGCAACAACTAACACTGCCTAGAACTTAGTTCTTAGTTTCTTAAGAGCTAAGTCTAAGGGCTTAACGTTGTCTTGCACAGCTGCTAAGAGCTTATAAACCTTAGAGAGAGTAAGTAAGAAGCTACATGTATTAGTAAGCAATTAGCAGATAGAGAAGTAAGAAGAGCTTACTAGAGGTTGTAGTTGTGCCTAGAAGCACAACGCTAGCAGTAGAAGCTACTACCTAAGTAATTAAAGCACCTACTATCTAAATAACTAGCTAGGACACTGTTAATACACTCTAGGCAGGACTTACTGCGCTAGGTTGTTTTAGCACTATAGGTGCTAGAGGTAGAAGCAGGGAGCAAGGACAGCATCTGCTTATTAGAGCTAGGAGGAGGCAGCAACAGCGTGCAGAGAGGCAAGGGCAAGAGCAAGTAGAGAGGCAACGCAGAGGAAGAGCATAGCAGCAGTAATAGTAACAGCTAGCAGAGTAGTAAGCCTAGGGGAGAAGCTAGCGCTAAGCTTAGAGAGCTTAAGAGGGAGAAGACAGCAAGTAAGGCAGAGCGCAAGTAGGCAGCAGAGCAAGCAGTAGAGTCAACAGCAGACATAGCAGCAGTATACACCTACTACGCAGCAGAACAT
Organism: Ascochyta viciae; assembly: GCA_004335155.1. Classification (NCBI taxonomy): domain Eukaryota; kingdom Fungi; phylum Ascomycota; class Dothideomycetes; order Pleosporales; family Didymellaceae; genus Ascochyta; species Ascochyta viciae. The sequence continues at coordinate 2,915 of SATY01000786.1, forward strand.
TTCTATAGGTATTAGCATTAAGTAATAGATATAGGTGTAAATTAATTATAAAAGTACTAACCTTAACTATAGCTTAGAGTTAAACTAAAACAAAAGGTAGAATAAGCAATAGACTAGTGTTATAAGAAGCTTGCTTAACAATTTCTTAGCACACATAATACACGCCTTAACAAAAAACAGCATAAGCTCTTAAATAGGCAAGTCTTATGTGCTTAACTTGCTTAAAGGGTGTGTTGCAATGTTATTAAACGCTAGATCTACTTACTAGAAGCTTAGCTCACCTAGATCTACTCTATCTAAGGTTAGGCTAACTTACTAATAGATTTAAATCTCTCTTTGCTTATGCTATGTATACAATAGGTAGATTGTCTATATTAAGCAGCCTAAGCAATTAGCTAATAGGAGCAAAAGACGCTTAATAAGCATATAAATAGTAACCTAAGTAGACATCTATATATAAATCAATAATCTATCTCCTAGTTATTTCTAAGCTTGTTATCTAACAACAATACTTCTATAATAAAAGACTCTTCTAGCTCTAGAATAAAATGCTTAAAGTTATTAACTACTTTTAGCATAGCGTTGCGTAGTATCTAGATCTATTATAGCTCCCTAAAGCTACAAGTAAGCGTATAGTAGTAAGTATTATCTATAAGCCCTCTTAACGCTCTAGGATGCTGCCTATAGGCATAGCCTAAGTCCTTCTAGATAGCAATAAGAACTACTCTTTAGTTAGTCCTGCAGACAACAAACTAGACCTAGAGGAGCTTAAACATGTTCCTTTAGAGCTATACTACAAGTAGTTTATATTTAGTAAACACTAGTCTAGTGTATTAGCACTGCATTAGGATTATAATTACTCTATTAATATTAAGCTAGGGAGTAAGATACTAAATATGCCTATCTATAACCTCTCTAAGAAAGAGTTAGAAATACTACAGGCCTACCTTAATATAGTGCAAAAGAAGGGTTAGATCTGCCTAAGTAAGTTCTTTGTTAGGGCACCTATCCTATTTATGCTAAAAGCTAATAGTACACTACAACTTTGTGTAGACTACAAAGGCCTTAATAAGGTTACTATTAAGAACTAGTATCCTATTCCCCTTGTGAATAAGATGCTTAATAGGCTATTAAAGGCTGCTATTTTTTCTAAGCTAGATCTACGTAATGCCTATTATAGGCTCTAGATTAAGAAAGGCAGCAAGTAGAAGACAGCTTTTAAGACTAGGTATAGTTATTTTAAGTACCTAGTTATACCTTTTAGGTTAGCAAACGCTCTAGCTACGTTCTAATACTACATCTAGCAAGCTCTAGGGGGTCTTATAGACTGTACCTGTGTAGTGTATCTAGATAATATCCTTATATACTTAGAGCATAAGGAGGATTATTAAGCCTATATTAAAGAAATCCTTAATTAACTTATTAAATAGGGGTTGTTTTGCAAGGTAAGTAAATGCTTATTTATAACAAAGTTAGTTAAGTGCTTAGGCTTTATTATTACGCCTAGTGGCGTAGTTATAGATCCTGTCTGCATATAAACAATCTAAGAGTAGCTAGAGCCTAAGGGATACAAGGACATCTAAGTGTTTCTTAGCTTTGCTAACTTTTACTAAAGGTTTATCCTTAACTACTCTAGGATTGTCTACCTATTAGTAGACTATATAACCTCTGCCTAGAGGCTAGAGTTAGAGCTAAGAGGCTCTACTTTAACAAAGAGGGAAAAGAAAACGCCAGCAAAAACCTAAAAAGGCCTAACAAGATAGTACAAACTATAGAGTTAGCTAGAAGAAGTACACCAGGCCTTTCTTACTATTAGAAAGAAGTTTACTAAAGCACTTATGCTACAGCACTTTAATCCTACTAAGCTAATTATAGTTCTTACTAACAGGTTAGACTTTGCTATAGCTGCTATACTGCTGCAACTACAATTGTTAGAAGTACTAATAGAACAATACTAGAAGCTAGTAGCATTCTAGAGTAAGAAGTTCTAAGGTTTACTAATTAGATAGCACACCTATAATAAGGAATTAGCTATAATTATTAAGGCGTTTAAGTAGTAGCAACACTACTTTAAGCACGCCTTGTTAATAGTCTAAGTACTCTCTAATTATAACAACCTGTAGTACTTTATAACTAGAAAGGAGCTCTTCCCTAAGCAAGCACGCTAGGTAGAGAAGCTAGCTAGGTATAACTTTAAAGATAAGTATAAGCTAGGACTAGAAAACCTCACAGATAGCCTATTAAGGCGTCTAGATTATGCAAAAAAACTAGTTATTAGGGAGGAGTAGGCATTATGTAATGCTATACTACTAATGCTCTAACAAAAGCTTGAAATATAGACTATCTAGAAGTCTAAGGCTTAAAAAGTTAAATAGGCAACTAGGGCAACAGGCAGCCCTAGTAGAAGTTCTAAGGGATCCTAGCAACTCTCTAAATCCGCCCCTAAGGAATTCTACCTACTAATAGGTACTAGAGATGCGTCTCTCTTAGCTCTTAACTAGCTATCTACAGGCTAAGACAGCTAGAGTTAACACAATTTATTTCAAGCTTAGGAACCTAGCTTTAACATTACAAAGGCTCTCCTTTATAACCTTAATAGATAAGTTAGGTTACCTACCTATCTTGTAAATAATACTATGTAAGGCAAATCTGCATACGCCCTAAATATACTAGAACACCTAACTAACTATATTAGATAGGTTTAGGAGCAGGACGCTGCTTATAAGTTGCTAATAAGTTAAGAAGTAGGCAAAGTAGCTAAGAGTTACTACTACTAAGAAGTTAACCCTAGTAGGATCCTGCGCAAGAGTAGGAAAGTGTAGATTCTCTAAGATATAACTCTTTACTAAACTATTCTTACTAAGAACTATAATAACTTTATAAGAGCTTACTATAGTTGCAAAAAGACTGCCTAGCTATTAAAATAAAAGTACTATTAGCTAAATCTAAAGAAGAATGTATATAAGTACGTTTAGCGTTATATAGTGTACTAACTAAATAAGATCTATAGGCACAAGCTATAAGAGCTACTAGTCCTACTCCTAGTACCTAATACACTCTAGTAATATTACTCCCTAGACTTTGTAACAGACCTACTAATGTTAAAGGACAACTAGAGAAACAAGTACAACTTAATTCTAGTTCTAGTTAATAGGTTTAGTAAGGATGTCTAGTATCTACCTATAACTAAGATAGTTATGTTCTAGAAGGTAGCTAAACTACTGCTTAGGCAGTGCTTTCTTAAACATAGTCCCTCTAATACTCTAATATTAAACTGCAGGTTAGTGTTTACTAGTTAATTCTAGTCTAACATCTGCTATTGTTTAAAGATTAACTACTGCCTTAGTATAACCTTTTACTTATAGACTAATAGGCAGACAGAGTGCTAAAACTAGAAGTTAGAAACCTACCTGCGCATCTACATAAACTATTAACAGGATAACTAAGTAGACTTATTGCTATACGCAGAGTATGTATACAACTTAAAAGCTTACTTAGTATACAGTAAATCCCCTATTAAGGTAGCATATAGAATTAACCCTTAGGGCTTTAATAGAGTCCTAGATAAGCACTAGTTACACTGTCCCCTAGAGGCCTAAGTAGATAGTAGAAAGGCACTAGACCTCTGCTAGCAGGTGATTAGATAGCTAGAGCAGTAGCACAAACTGTAGGTAGTAGCAAAGAATAGCTTAGAGTATGCCTAGAAGAGCAATTCTTGTTAGTATAACACTAAGCAGGTAGATAGATACTTTACTAAAGGCAAGCAAGTGCTGCTCTAGACAAAGAACCTAACAACTAGCTAACTATCTAAGAAGTTTAATGCCTAGTACTTAGGTCCCTTCACTATTGTAAAGAAGATTAGAAAGCTAGCCTACAAGCTAGACCTACTACTATTAATAAACAAAGTACACCTAGTGTTTAATATATTTTTACTTAAACTATAGAGGGAATCCTTTGCAGAGAAGAAGTTCTAGCTAAGTCTTATACAGATCTTAGAGGACACTCTTCTAGCTAAGAGGTATAAAGTTAAAGGGATCCTGTAACACTATAACACTTAAGCCTATAGGCAAGAGTACCTAGTAAAGTAGCTAGGTTAGCTAAATAAGAAAGCTACCTAAAAGCTACTAGAGAACCTTAACTACTGCAAGGAAATTCTTAAAGAATACCTTAAGACAGCTAGTGTGCTACAGCAGTCTACCTACAAGCGCAAGACTAAGTCTAAAATAGGTTAGAGCAATCTAAACCTACATTAGTAGAAGAGAAGTTGTCTAAGAAAGTCTTTTTAAGATAATACTTACGCGTGCTACAAAACTGTAGATAATATATTAACTTAAAGTTACTATTCTAAGACTGTAGATTAGCCTAGCAACTATTTAAGGTAGGAGACAAGGGTTTTAAGAGTATTAGAGTAAGTATAAAGGTTTATATAGTTATTATATTTAATCTATTACTATACATTATCCTAAAAAGCAACCTAAAATAAAAAGGAAGATCTTAAAATCCCCTAGCAGGGCTAGGCTAGAAGTCTAGGCTATCTTAACAATAACGCTTAAGAGTCTTCTAAGCTGCAGGCTTAGTTAGAGAAACTATTAACTGCTAGAAAGAAGCAACTAGGGCGTTATTAGTAGAGGGCATATTAGTGCTGTAGTAGTACTAATACTTTTTTAAACCTCTAGTAGCACTATCCTACTAGAATACGCGCTTAACATCTATGTTAATAACTACATTAGAAGCTACCTTTTAACTAATAGTACCTAAGGCTGCCTATACAAAGTTAGCTGTAGTAAGAGCAAAAGAACAAGAGTACTTATATTAAAGCGCTATAGGTTGTGCTTATGTAAAACTTAATAAGCTTTATTGTAGTCTACTAGACCTAAACCTAAGTCCTTTATATAATAGTTAGCAGCAGCCTTATACACTATAGCACTAAGGCAATAAGCCTTAACATAGTTAAAAGTAGTCTGCTAGTAGTGTTAAGTTATAGCTAGAACGTCCTCCTTAGTCCTAGCGTTGCCTTGTTAAGCAGTCTCCTTATTTGTTTTGCAGATAGCGCGCTTAATAAGGAAGTTAAGCATATTAATAGCGTAGCAGAAGTGAGGTGCAATCTATCTAGACTAGTGTTAGGTAGGCACTAGGCATAGTCCTAGACTTACCTTAACACATCTACTAGTATTGCTAGATAAGCATCTATTATATATGCTAAAGTTATTCTTATACATATAGTACTTCTTAGAACACCTAAAAACCTATATAAACAACTTAATTGTTCTATTAGAGTTAGAGCTAGACCTAGTAGACAGCTTAGTTACATACCTATAGCACTAGAACTAAGTAAAGGAAGGCTGTAGAGCTATGTTGTTAAAAAGCGCGTACATAAAATCTAGCAACTTAGCATTATTAATGTGCGTAGGCAGAGGAGGCATAATAATAAAGAAGTAAAGTAGAAAGTGTATAGAGTGTAGGTAGAGTGTAGATAAGAAAGAAGAAGTTAAAGTATCTACTCTTTATATACTACAACTCTCTTACCTCTATCTACTGCCTAACTAACGTTCTGCTACCTTACTGCCTACTTTCTAAATAATTAAACGCCTATACTTTGTATAGTTAGCAAGGAATAATGCGCGCCTAATAGGACACTTGCTATATATCTACAAAGTCCCTAGCCTATAGCAAATAACAACTAACTTTATAACAAAGGCATAGCTAACAATATGCAACTAGCAAATAACCTCCTATAATAAGACTAATCTAGAAATAGAGTAACTCTTCTAGGCATTGTTATTATAAAACTACCTATATATAGTTTGCTGCCTTAGGCCTACTTGCGCAAGAGTAGGACAGTCCTTAAGTACTAACTAGATACCCTACAGAGTACCTCTTAGGTAAAAGTAGTAATATATTAAACAAAACTGCTATAGTAGTTAAGTAAATAGTCTACGCTCCTAGCAACTACAGTTGTTTAGATTAAGAGTAATAACAACTTTGTAGAGCTTATAGACAAAGAGCCTAGACACTTAAGTAATCTATAAGGGATAAGTTGTTATACTAAAGTAGCCTAGAGCAGCATGTTACTGCTTCTAACACTAGCTCCTAGGCAACTATAGTCTTTAGACCTAGAGTAGTAGTGCCCTATAGGGACTACAGTGCAGCAACAGATATCTTATAAGAAGAACCTACTATAATTACTATATAGTTTATTCTATATCTTCTTTTTACTATGCTTCTAAAGGTTAAGGCTACTAGACTAAGAGCACTAGATTCTTAAGAGGACTAGAGTAAGGCTGCAGACACCTTACAAGGCAGTACTAGCTAAATACTTGTTTAGTAATCTACTAAACTATTACCTAACTCTTTAATAGTCTTAACTATAGGTTCTAGATTTGTTAATCCTAAGAGATCTAGAGGTAAGGTTACCTAGTAAGTAGTAAACTAGTGCTAGCTGCATCTTGTAGGGAGTTGTTTATGCTAACATAATTAATAGATTTAAGTACCTACTAATAAGCAAACTAGCTTTCTCTTAATATACTCTACGGGTAAGTTGTTTATATAAGTAAGTTATTTATAATGCTAAGACTACACTAAACTTCAACCCTATTATAGCCTGTATTAGCCTACATTAGCCTTGTATATAGTAGTACAGCATATAATATTATTTAGTAACACTTTCTACAAGCTTCTTACACGTGTGTAAGTTATGTTCTACCTCCTAGTACCTTTTATAGCGTCTTTAGGCTGCCTTACCTCCTTTAACACGCACTTGCTTCCTTACCTTCTTACTATTACTATGCGCCCTAAACTTATTTAGAGTAGCTAACTAAAGGCCTTCCTCTGCTATTATAGTTCCTTCTTACTATAACTACTTTCTTTTACACAATTTATATTGCGTAGCAGCCTTATTTACTACTTAAAGCCTAGTATTCTTCTTTTAAGCTAATACTAGCTTGTGCGCTACTATAGCTGCGCCTTTAGCAAGCTTTTTAAGAGCCTTAACTATTAAAGTTAGTAAGCTGCTTACATGCCTTTAAATTCTCTCTTAAACTAGCGTTAATTGCAACCCTAATTGCAAGGTATTACTTAGGGTTTAGGACTACTAGGGAGCATCTTCTATAGTAAGTAGCAGTAGGGTACGTAGGTAGATATTAAGGCCTATTATAACCTGTTTAAGGTTAAAGAGGACTAATCTAACGCCTTAGAACCCTCCTTAGATATTGCTAAAAGTAAATAACTCCTTATAGGCGCCTATAAAGTATAGTAGAAACTCTATTTTAGTAATATACATAATGTAGTTGTGTATTAGCTACTTAGCTTAGCAGCTATAGGCCTTCTTTAAAGGGGTAAAACAACCTATATCTAGTAGTTATAAGAGGTGCAATAATTGTAGAAGCATATATAAAGTAATAATCTTAGCTTCCTTATAGTATTATTAGAAGTTAAGGGAGTTGTAGCTCTTATAGCTATTAATAAGGAGTAGCTAGTGCCCTCTATAAGTACGCTTCTTAGTGTAGGCATTAAAGTGCTCTAACTACTAGAGTCTAAGCTTATTAGTAGTCTATCTGTTCTTAGAGACTCTAATAACCTAGTTATAGAGTAGGTTGTCCTCTTTGTACTAGGCAGAGAGGTAGTTATAGCCTTTAAAAATAATAAAGAGTAGAATAGCCTATTACATGCTATTAACATTCTATATAACTATTATCTACTCTTAGTTGCCCTGCTGCACTGTCTTTAGCTGTCCCTAATGCTTTAAGCCTATAACGACTACTCTTGTTAATATCTAGCCTATTATAAAGCCTGTCTTATTAAAGTTATAGGTGTTGTTATTCTAGATGCTATACTTAGCTTTAATATTTGCTATAAGCTAAAACTAGTCTTTTATAATCTCTAGATCTTTATAGAGAGCTCTCTTGTACTTATACTTGCAATTAAACTACACTTTAAGGTTAGAGCAGCGCTTAACAAATATACTAGGCTAGTTTAGGCTAACTTAGCCTATATTGTGCTCTTTCTGCAAGGAATTAGCTATATCAGCTACAGCAGCTAGCTAAGAGGCAAATCCTTAGGCATCTAGCTTAAGGATGTGCTTAGCAATTACATGCTCTTTAGTTTAATCTATATTTTTTAATTTTAGCGTGCAATTAGCTTATGCAGGTTATTCTATGTATTAGTTATATAGTGTGTTATAAGGCATGTTATATATAGCTGCAGCGCGTTATAATGTAAGTATTATATCTTATTTAATTGCCTAGAGCGCAAGCTATATTGCAGCTTCTTTTAAGAGCTTAGATATATGTTGTTGTTAAGGCATTGTATAGTAGGGTAGAAGTTTAGTGTAGTCTTAGCAATATAAATAACTTACTTGTATAAACGACTTACCTGTAGAGTATGTTAACTATTTTCCTCTTATGTTAGAGGTTTTTTTAGAGTTTAAACTAGCAAGCATTAGTATATAGGGTTTAGCAGTCTAGAACAGACTATAAGAAGAGAGGAGGCTATTGTTAAGAGCTTTCTACCTTAGGCATGCTAACTCTTAGGAACACTTTAGGGCAACTATAGTTACTTCCTAAAGCCTACACGCACGTATATATTCCTCTAAATCCTTAAGGGCTTAACCTCTAAGGATTTGTCTCTTATCTTATCTAATACTACATGTTTTGTTCTATCTCTTGCCTGCCTGCAGTGCCCTCACAACTATCTATTTTACAAGTAGAGTTAAGATATTCTAATAACAAAGTTAATTAATAAGGTTAAATATAAACTATAAGAGTTGTGTTTTTATATACTATATCCTAATGTTGTTTTATACTATTCTATAGTTTTCTATTAAGTCTTATAGAAGGCCTTGTAAGAATTATAGAACTTTTATAGAAATTATAAAATATTATATCACTACTATTCTATAGTCTTAGCTTCTAACTATGTATAGGAATTTGTAGAACTATATATAACTAAGGCTAGGTATTCTACTAATCTATATTGCATTATTAGTAATAACTTTTCTACCTTATAGTTTCTTCTTTAGATTGTAACACTATTCTCTTCTTCTAAAATCTATGTCTTTGTAAATTAACTAATAGTTTCTAAGAGTACCTAAGCAAGATATAGAACTAGAACCTAAATAAACAATATTAGATATCTTGCTATAGTTGCCTATAAGTACTACACAAACAAGAGAAAGCCTTATAAGATATAATTACTATATAAAAAGTGTAGTAACTGTAAATATAATAGTATATAGGTATATAAACTAGTAGATCTTTCTATTCTAGATTTTACTAAAATTAGTAACAAAATGTTGTAGTTAGAATAAATAGAAGATAAGGCTAATTGTAAGGAGCTAACCTCTAAGGGAATTTGCTAGTAAAATACAAGATAGATTTAATAGAGAACAACCTCTAGAGCAGAGGTTGCAGAGTTTTTATAATCTTGTTTTAAACATATTAGCTCTGTAGTAGGGCTCTAGTCTATGCTAAGAGTGTAAGCTAGAGTACTGCCAAGGCAGTGTACGCTGAGGAGCCAGCACCTAGGCCTAGCCCGTTACATAAGGGCTTAGATTTATATTGTTATTAAGTTATTGCGTTATAAGGTAGATTGTTAGTGTAGTCTTAGCAGAGTAGGCAACTCGCCCGTGTAGGCGACTTGCCTGTGGAGTACGTTACATGTAATTACATAGCTAGAAATATGCATCTTTGCTTAGTGCTTATATTACATGCAGTCTACCTTCTTCTTAATCTAGAAGATAGAGATAACTACAGCAATTGCTAAAGAAAGGCAGCATTAGCTTGCTGTTAGTATTACAGCATCTAATAGGGAAGTTAAGTTTATTGTCCACCTACGTTGTTAGGGTGTTCGCCTCCAGACTGCCGCCTAGAGGCGGGGGATACTACAGCAACATGTGGGCTTAAGTCATAACCGCCAGCGTTATCAGCAAGACGTGCACAGTATGCATGTTGTCGCGTGAGCGAGGCTGGGTTTTCACAGGACTTGGGAATGCCTTCCTTCTAAAAGGTGCTAACACCCTAGGCTAGAGACAATGTATGTAAGCTTAAGTGTTATTTAGTAAGGAAGTGTGCTCTTAAACTAATAACACTATGTGTCTAATTTAGGACTTACACTTAGCGCGCTTACTAATTACAAAGGGCGCATAACAATTACAGCTGCTTATTACTACACTAACAAAGTAGTGTAGTTAAGCAACAGCAGTGTATACACCTAAGTAGTAGAGAGTAGCGTAGTAGAGTGTGCTTCTCTTCTTCCTTGCTATCTAGAGAACATCACTCTACAGGTCTATTGCTAGCAGCTACTACACCTTGCTATCCTCTTCAAGATGTGAGTATTTAGCTAGTCCTACATATATGTTACGTGTAACATAACTAACAAAATAAGGTATACCTTTATCACTACAATTAAGGTTACAGTAGACAGTAAGGGCAATTAACAGATACAACAAGTAAGAGAGCAAAGAGATTGCTAAAGCGCTACCTACTGTATATCTACACAATACGTTGCACTAACAAATACCTTAATAAGCTCCTTAGGCTAGTAGGTAGTAGAGAACAAAATTAATACATGCCTAATAAAGTTTTACAAACAAGTAAAATTAAGAATATAGACAATAGTTCTTTAGTATTAATACAACTGCATCTCTGTGCTAACTCCACTATGGCCTTCCGATATCCTGTCCCTGCACATTAAGCCATGTTCGAAGCTTCTCTAAAGCGAACTCATCGTGATCCTGCGCTGAATGAGTGAAATCCTCTTTAATCCATCCTGGTGTGCCGGCAGTAATGAGCTCGCAGCCGAAAGGCTGGCAGGAACCAAAATCAATAATAAAGGGCGTATCATCTTCGTCGACCACAATATTCATAGGCGTAAGGTCGTTGTGGGCTAGGGCGAGCGTATGAATGTGGCTGACCGCTGAAGTGATCTTGCCCATGAAAGTCTCGACATCGAGTTGACGCATACCGTCCTTAAGCCGCTGCTCAAGGGTCATAGGATGTCGATCTAAGACGATGCCAACGATGCGACCACGTTTGATCAAACAGCCATGATAACGGATGATGTTTGGATGTGGATTATGCTGGAGACGTTCTAAGATGTTGACTTCCTGCAAGATGAGCTTCGGTAATAGTCCTGTACCAACAAAATCCGTGTGTAGCTTCGGACCTTTTAGAAAAACTTTGCCATTTATCGGTATTGTAGAGGATGTAATGTCCAAGGGCGCCACAGGGTATACGTCTTCGTCAGGGAGAAGCTCCAAGCTTTCCTTGATGTCCCTCGGGGTCAGGTCGTACTTTCTGAGCTTGGAACGGCCAAAGTAAGCAGTGTAGCTACCACTGATATATCCAAAAGATGAGTATAGGAATATCGGATTGCCGTATTCGTCGTCTTCCTCGGAGAACGCTTCGTAAAGTGGGGATACGTCTCGAACGGATTCTATTCGTAGCGCAAGCTCGCTTCGACGTGAAAGGGCGGGGAGGTAGTATATGACACTAGTGACAAACTTGATCTAGGCAGAAGCCACTGTTAGCATTCGAAGCTGGATGCGATGAGGGTGCCAGGCTACTTGCAGACTTCAGACGTCTCAATAAGGAATGCATCCATTTGCGCAAGCCTAGAAGCATGTGTATCTTACGCAATGATCGGAAAGAATGTTGCTCAGAGGCGCACTAAGTCGGTAGGTAGGTTGCAGACGTGCGAGGTTGCTGGATAAACCAGTATTCGTTGCAGCCACAGAGCTGTCAGCCACCAGCCACCGTGTTGCTTTGCTTGGCGCTAGTCAAGGTAGCGATCGGCGCAGCGATCTTGCATAAATTTGAGTACTCCAGTATTCGGCAGGCCGCGAGGTTCATGTATCGTTACGCACGTTGCTAGTGTTTTATGTAGTATCTTCGCTCGCCAAAGTACGAGAAGACAGTAGAAGATCTCTGTCAGGACTTTTGCTAAGATACAATGGCACCATCTACTTAGGTTGGATTAAACTAAACTAAACTAAACTAAACTGAATTGAATAATTTGTTTAAGAGTGCCTTGACAGGATAAACTTGATTTAGTTTAATTTAATTCAATTCGATTTAATACAATTCCGGCAATAGATTTGTAACTTGTCGCAGCCCAAATAGAGGCAAAATATAAGCATATCCTACCTGCTAATTCCAGCTGGTATGTAAGCGTATATTCTGTGACATAACTTCAATGCAATGACCTCTATCTTCGCCTAAACAACACAGCAGTTGAAATGAGGAGATGATAAAAAGGATAAATGGGATGATATGCTGTTATTGTGCTCTCTCTCTCTCAGCAAACGAGCCAAATATAAATGTAGTAGCTAGTATAACGCCACTTCCCCTATCGAGCGAGATCCCTCTGCTCTGCCTGTGCTATCCTGTGCTGTCCTGCTGTCCGAAATCCCCAGATGCTAGCCTATGCAAACGTCTATCATGACAGTCGACCCAACGCGAAGTAATCAACAAATGAGGCGCAAAGCCTTGGAAACGCCAGTGAACCATGTTGTAACGCCGGAAATGCAGTGTGCGGGCCCTAGGCGCACAAAATTGGATGCGGTAATATGGACATGTGAAGTGAAGAGAAGAGATGGCTCAGTCCTTGCGGGCGAGGATCTTCATGATCTCGTCGCTGGGGCAGCTGACGACTGGCTTCCGCTTTGGTGGCTGGGTGGGTGGTGCGGCTGTGAGAGGCGCGACGGCGTCGTCGGCTTCGTCTGGAGCGAATGTGGAACCACGTCGTGCGGCGTGGTGTGTACTCCCGCTCGATGCAGAAACGGATTGTTGTCTTGGGAAAAACGAACCATCTTCATTCGAGGCGAAAACGGACCGGCGGCGCTCGAATTGGAGCGGGCTGCCGTCGTTTGGTGGCAGGTAGGACGGCCCGCCCTGCGTGGGTGAAGATACGAAATTCCAGCCGGGGAACAGACCGGGGCTTTCGGCGTCCTGCGGAATGAAGATGGAGCCGCCGCGAGGACGCAGGTTGTCGAAGGGGCTTGCGTCGTCGTCCTCTGGCGTGCCGTTGCCGCTCCGGTCGGACTCTTCCTTGGTGGCCTCGAGTTTCTTGGCGTCGAGGTGCGATTTTTGCAGCGCTACTTCCAAGTCTTCCGGGGAAAAAGGTTGCGAGTTCTGACGGGTGCGATCCGAACCGGTGCCTGGCCGTGTGCTGCTGCGACGGACGGAGTGGACGGAGCTCGAGCGACGTTGGCCGCTCGCCGACTCTTTCCGTGGTGCGTCGCGGGGGTCTTGGGTTGGGTTGCGGGAGAGGCCAACTGCAGCAGGTTAGTCGAGGTGGACGAGACGACGGCACAGATACACACCATTCAGGACGTCGCCCTCGTCGTCGCTGGCCTCGCGGATGTTGGCGGGGCGGTCGCTGTCGGAGAGGCTCGCGCCAATGCCGCTATCGACCCACGTCTCGTCGTCTTCGTCGTAGTCGCTGTGGAAGCTCGACCTGCGACTGCGGTGCACACTCCGGCTGCGGCTGCGTCGACTCCGGAAGCTGCCCTTGCGGCTGGGCAGACGGCTGCCCATGGGTGAGTACAGGCTCTGGTGGCTGCGGCGGCGCCATGCTTTTTTGAAGCTGAAGGCCTCGAGGTTCTTCTTGTGCTCGGGGTCGACGGGGCGGCGGTACTTCATGGGCGGCATCTTCTCGCCAGGCAGGTAGAAGTCGCTCTCGGGCTGTGCGGGCTTTGGGTGCTTGCCGTGCTTGATTTTGCCTGCAATGCCGCCCTCGCCTTCCTGCCCGGTGAGGACGCGGCGGAGGCGGCTGCGCAGTGCTCCGGGCATGGTGGGTGGTGGGTGGTGGGTGGGTGTGCGGTTGTGGGGGAAGAGGGAAGTCGGGGAGGTGCCGGGCCCAGGTCGAGGGAGGGGAGGAATGCGGAGTGGTGGTGGTACAAGAGAAGGTTGGCGTGGGAGGACGGAGGACAGGACGGAGGACAGGACGGAAGACAGGACGGAAGACAGGACAGTGGACAGGGGACAGGTGCAGTGCAGCCAGGCACGGACAGAAAGTCGGCGACAGGACAGTGAGGCTGTGAGGAAGAGCGGAGACGGGGTGCTAATGAACACTGTGGGCTCGGAGAGGGTGGGTCGGTGAGCCTGAGCCTGCGGGCGTGATGGTGCAGGATCCGAAACGGAGCTGGGACTGTTGCGCGCAGGCGCTGGGGAAAATGCGGAGTTTTGATGGCCGACGCGGCGAGTGAGAGGCTGCAGAGGTGGGAGCAGGACTAGAGGAAAACGCGGAGAGTCGGAGACGCCAAAGCTTGAGCGAGTGTGTGCGCCAGCTAGCCCAGGCTCGAGGGAGAGTGCAGGCCGAAGGACGATGCCTATCTACTATGCTGTCTAGCACGCCGGCAGGGAATGCTGGACGCTGGACGCTGGACGCTGGACGCTGGCTCAACGGCTCAACGCGTGCGAAGAGCAGACCACCTGCATGCAGATTTCTTCTAGAAGCGCACTACTCGGCGCACCAGAAGCCCAGCGCGAGGAGCGCCTGCAGAGGCAAGCAGGCAGAGCAGTGGTAGTGGTACCATGCATAGTCTACTACCTTGTAGCCTTGTGCAGCACTGTAGCGAGCGATGAGTGGTGAGCCTGTCGACGGCGATCGGCCGAGGTGGTGGGGCTGGTGGGGCGCGTCGACTCCCCCCACTGTGCTAAGACCGCCCAGAGGCCTTGTCGTGCGCGAGAAATTCGCGCAAACACAACCACGCCCCACGATAGGCTGGAAGCGAGGTTGGCGTCAGTCGCCTGTCATGTTCGGCGTTCGTCGGCAGCGAGCATGCGCCAGGATGGGGGTGAGGGAGGGTGAGGTTGAGCTGACAGGGAGCCGTCGTGGTCGTCGTCTGCTACAAGCGTTGACCTCTCATCAAGCGTTGATCTTTCACTAAGCGTTGACCTCTAACAAAGAGTACACAAAACACAAAGCATACTCAAAAAAAAAAGACTAAACAACAAAAAAACACAACAAAAATAAAAAAAACAAATATAAAAACGAA
>SATY01000787.1:0-17896 GCA_004335155.1 Ascochyta viciae
ATGTTATTTAAAAGAATTCCTAATAAGAGATACTAGCTTCCTTTATATGCCCTAAGCCCTAGAATAACACTAAGACCTAGACTTCTTTAATACTAGCAGCGTAAAAGCATGCCCTAAGCATGCCTGCTTAGTACTATTGCGCCTATTAACAATAAGGCCCTATGTTAGGAATGTGGCATTAATTACATACAACCTCTCCTTATTAATAGCGTCCTCTACTGCTAGTTTAATATTAATAAAGTAATAAGGGTATATATGTTTAGTTAGCGTGTCTTGTTAGCGCTTGCTTTAACAATACTAGAGCAGGCCACCTAAGCTGCAAGATAGAATAGGACTATTCTAGGTATTCTTTTTATAGGCTCCTTTAAAGGAGTAGGTTCGCTAGTCTTTAGGGAAGTAGAAACTGCGCAAGGCATAGAGTGGCTTAGGTTATTGCTTATAAGGTAGTTAATAGTTAGTTATTAACAATAGAGTTGTTGTAAGTGTAAATGAATAGCACTACTGCAAGTCTAGGGTCTGTAGAATAATAATAAATAGACGTTGTTGTTTAGAAGAATTGACTAGGGAGTGTGAGGCAATACTGTTGCTGTAATTGCTGTTGTTCATAGCACTGTTGCAAATGTATTAGACAAGTCTCCTCCCAAAATCCAGCCACAAAATCGAGACACAAAACGGCCGAGGGCCGGAGGAGCTATCCTATAGTCTCCTTCTAAAGTTAAGAGAGCACGTAAGGCAGTGAAGGTTAAAAAGTGTAAGAAGAAGCAGCAAGAGCTTTAAAAAGCTAAGATGGCTGAGCTAAGGCATGCCAACAAGCTAAATAAGGAGAAGATAGCTCAAGAGAAGCGTGAGGCAGCAGTGGTGGCTAAGGAGGTTAAGGAGAAGGAGAGAGCTAAAGCAGCTGCACGCAAGGCTTAACAAGCAGCTAAAAAACAGCGTTAGAAACAAGCTCGCAACGCTTAAAAAGCTCTACAATTATTCTAAAGAAGCAAGCGTACAGCCTTACATAAGCTAGCAGTTAAAAAGAAGTGTGTAGGTGGTAGTAGTAGTAGTAGTACTAGTCAATTGGCGGCAGAGCGTACCTAACTACTACTAACTTCTACCACCCGTAGTAGGCGCAATATCCACCTCCTAAGTAAATTTAGATAAGCTAAATTAATTGCAAGCATCACTTTATTACTCTACTAAAAATTCTTATAATAATAGCTATTGTACGTGGTTGTAGAGCCTCACTTTTGAAAAATCGGTTAGGTCGTTGGAGTGGCTCGTTACGCGAATCGGCTCGTTACGCGCACAGACACGGTACAGTGGAGCTGCGGTGGATCTGCCTGGATGTGGAGGCAGTCTCCCTATTGGGCAATAGCTTCGCTGTTCTGGAGTGATGAGAGGTGCATTGTGGGATGTGGCTTGTCAAGCTTGCACGGCAGCTGGGGGGATAACGTTTCGGGTGCGTTCGACCGACAGGTGTAGCTGTCCACATCCCCGACGCGATGGTGGATTTCTTTACTCACATGAGCTGCTTCAGACGATGCGGTTGGAGGATGACGATGCGAGGCTGACGGAACGTTAAACCAGCAAGTGCACGGGCCGATTGTGGACAAGCTGAGTGAGGTGAGTTGCGTGTACTTGTTTTTCTCGCAGATCACGATCCATTGTATCAGTATCTCGATTTCAAGGGCGTTATCCCTCAGTTCTTCCGTCGTACTGTACGGCCGTGGACAATTGTTGAGCTGAGTGAAAAACATCAGGAGATACCCGTTCCGAAAGCAGCAAGCCGCCTAACGTCAAGCCACCCGCCTCAAGTTGCTCTCTCTTCACCCCTCACACCACAACGCACGCAACCTTGACCCTAGTCCTGATTTACAGACTAATGTCAGGCCACGTTAGCCCATGCTATTCACGGGTAGTCCACTCCACTGATGAGCGTCTGCGGTCCTCATGCTTCGAGTTTCGCCTCCCGTCCGATGCAGCATCATCCGACAGCTTGTTGCCCGGCCCTTGAGAAAGTACCCCTCGGTGGACACTGCACCTCATGATAGGATCTCTTTGAACCAATGAAGACTACTGCCCAGCTATGCAACAGCTCCGGCTCGCCGAGCAGCGGACCCGGAATGACTGGTAGAGAGGAGCTTGTTACTGAACAGAGCTGTAGCTTCCCAAGAAAGCAAGCGCTCGAGCTATCGCGAGACCCTGGTCCTCAAAGTATACCACGAGGTGGGGTTATTGTCTCGAGCTTACTAGCAGGCTCAATTGTAGGTATAAAACCCTCAACCCACCCTGTCAATTGAGCCATCAGCTTTCGGTCAATCAACTCACTACTCCTCTCAACACTTCTTTCGATACATCCAGCTTTCAATCTCCCACCTACATCACAATGCCAGAAATCCCAAAGGAGCAATGGGCGCAGGTCATCGAGAAGACCGGTGGTCCCGTTGATTACAAGAAGATTCCCGTACAGCAGCCTGGCCCAGACGAGGTTCTCGTCAACATCAAGTACTCTGGTGTCTGCCACACTGATCTCCACGCCGTGAACGGCGATTGGCCCCTGGTAAGCTCAATACCCACACCTACTCACGATCACATGATCTGACATATATTCAAGGCCACTAAGCTACCTCTTGTCGGCGGTCACGAGGGTGCTGGTGTCGTCGTTGCTCGAGGCGACCTTGTCAAGGACATCGAAATTGGCGACTACGCTGGTGTCAAGTGGATTAACGGAACCTGCCTTGCCTGCGACTTCTGCCAACAGTCAGACGAGCCTCTTTGCTCAAAGGCCCTCCTTTCCGGTTACACAGTCGACGGTACCTTCCAGCAATACTGCATCGCCAAGGCCGCTCACGTTGCCCGCATTCCCAAAGAGTGTGATCTTGCCGCTATTGCTCCCGTTCTCTGTGCCGGTATCACTGTCTACAAGGGCTTGAAGGAGTCCGATGTCAAGCCTGGTCAATGGGTCGCCATCGTCGGTGCTGGTGGTGGTCTCGGATCTCTTGCTTGCCAGTACGCGAAGGCAATGGGTTGCCGCGTCATTGGTATTGACACCGGTGACGAGAAGCAGAAGATGGTCACCCAGCAGCTTGGCGCTGAGGCATTCGTTGACTTTGCAACATCCAAGAATCTCGTTGCCGATGTACAAAAGGCCACCCCCGATGGTCTTGGTCCCCACGCAGTTATCCTCGTCGCTGTCAACGAGAAGCCGTTCCAGCAGGCCGCAGAATACGTACGACCTCGCGGTACCGTCATCTGCATTGGTCTTCCAGCCGGTGCCTATCTCAAGGCCCCTGTCTTCGAGTCTGTCATCAAGATGGTCAGAATCCAGGGTAAGTTTGCCCCGTCATCCAGTATGCTTGACACACGAACTGACAACACCAGGCTCCTACGTTGGCAACCGCAAGGACAGCGCAGAGGCCATCGACTTCTTCGCTCGTGGCTTAATTAAGGCGCCATACAAGATTGTTGGTCTCTCCGAGCTCCAGATGGTGTACGACAAGATGCACGCTGGTGCTATCGCCGGACGATACGTCCTTGACACCTCGAAGTAGATCATCTGCAGTGAGCGTTATGAGTGGCGAAAGGAGGGCGCCGATCCTGATAGGAGCGACCGAGGAGATACCACGCTGGGTAGATAGCTAGCTTTCCTGTAAATACTCGACCAACGAACTTTCCACCTCAAATTGATCTTCCTATTTCTTTGTATCCAGATATGTTTTGCAGCAGGATGCTGTACAAAAATTCTCACTGGGCATCATCTGTGTTGACCACATTCGAGCTTTCACGAAAAGGAGGACAAGACGAGGTGAGATTGATGATTCCACATGCGAACGGACGTTGTACAACGCCAAACCGGCACACTTAGCGTCACTCTACCAAAATTAGGATTTTGGCGCTATCAAGTTCTCGATGCGCAGCACGTCTAAGCCACACTGGTGCTAACATGAAAGAAATTCATGCCCCTGACTGCGAAGACTATCATGCCTGAACACCTTGCCTTCGAAAATTACTGTCATCAATGGCAGATGTTCGTAGGTTGAACGAATGCCAACGAAACGATACCACAAGAAATCCCGGGCCGGATGCGACACGTGCAAGCGACGGCGCGTCAAGTGCGACGAAACCACACCCGTATGCGGAAACTGCGCTCAACGTCAGGATCCGTGCAGATACTCACACGCTACCTCGATAGTCACGATCGCCAAGTCAAGGAAAACTGGCACAACAACGACAGCATCACAATCTCCGTTGCCTGAACAAATCACTTTCCTCACGTCGCACCCACTGTTCGATGTCTACAGCGGGCCGTCTTCACGACTTGTCTCCTACAATGCCACCCGGATGAGGGAACTGCAGCTCATGCACAAATGGAGCACTGTCACGTACCTCGACTCCGGGCCTCGCAACATGGAAGTCTTCCGCGACTACAGCGTCAACAAGGCCCTGGAGTATTCCTATCTCATGGATATCCTGCTCGCACTCACCTCCCTCCACAGCGCAAGCGAAGCGGCAGGAACAACCGAAGCATACGAGCACGTCACCGCAGCGCTTCACTACCAGAACCAGAGTATTGCTGAGCTCAATCGGGGCCAATCGCTGGTCAAAATCACCCAGGAGACCTGCGAACCAGTTGTTCTTGTTACTGCTATTAATGCCATATGTACTCTGGTGGTGTCGATGGTCCCCGTAGCATCGAGCGAGCGACTGGAGTCTATGCCTGAGGTGATGCTGCGGGTCAGGAGGTGTATGCTGGGTCTGAATGAAGTGATTGAACAGTGTCGTAGTTGGGTCGAGAATAGCGAACTAGCGCGTATCTTCAAGAGTCCTACGGTTCAGAAGATCGAGGATGGCGGATTGATCACGGTGGATAGGATACGGGCGTTGAGTGATGCGGTGCTGGCGAATATGGATCTTGACGATACTGCGACTCCCTCTGTCCGCAGTACGCTGCAGAAGCTGGAGAAGGCGTATACAGATAACAACGGTCAATCGGTCTTCGGGTGGTTGGTCATGATCGAGGCCGAGTTTTTTGACAAAGTTGGTGTAGGCGAAACTGCAGCTATGGTGATACTCGCATGTTGGGGGACACTCACATTCGCGTTGGAGGAAGTCTGGTGGACGAAGTATGCCGGTAGGAGAATCGTTGAAGACCTACTCGTTCAATTGGATGGTTGCGACAGCCGATGGAATGAAGTCTTGCGGTGGTGTTATGAGCAGGTTGGGATATGTAGTAAAGTCGATTAATGTGTGATGGCACAAGTTTCCAGACACTAGATTGTGAAGTAAAGACAGCTTCTTTCCATTAAGTATTACCGCCGATTGCAATCCTCAGAGCAATTGAGGCAAAACTGCTATGTGTCCAACATGGCGTTCTCATGGGATGCGGGTGAACGAAGCCGAGTCAGGAGCAGTCTAGACTCGTTCTCGTTTACTCGTTATCGTTCTCGTTCCCGTATCGCGTCCCACTTCAGCCTCAGTAAACAGGGCAGATACTGCTGCGCAACCCAACCCGAGCACTGTCTTTAGTTTTGACCAATCGGTTTACTACGAGAGTCAAACACATGTCGTTCTGAAACGCAATGCGGTCTGTACGGTGCTGTTCTATGCGCCAGCCTATGTATTCATACAGATCTCGAGCTGACCTTTTCCTTATTCAGCCTGGCATGGGGAGTCAACAACGTCTAAGATGATGTCCTATTCTTTGGTGAAGAGAAGCCCCTTTGTCTAAGCCTCAGTCCCACAGTCTAAGCCTTCTGTCAACGATGCAGCATGCAGCTTTAAAGATATGTCTTTCCGTGTCTATTTGATTCAAGTATACAATCGAGCGTTGAGTCTCACAGCAACACACCGCAACACGCTGTAATTTCACAGTTTCTTCGATTTTATCTATTCCTTGATAAGCACATAGTCGCTTTCTCATTCACCCTCCACAGCTCCTTTCCTCCCAAATTCGTAAACATATCCCACTGTTACGATGGCAAATAACGAAGTGTCACTATACCCATATACACCTTCTAAAACCGCGGCCGTCATCAGCGCGGTAGTCTTCGCCCTTCTACTGGCGATTCACACTTTCAAACTATTCAAAACGAAGACATGGTTCGCCATCCCCTTCGTGATCGGCGCCATCTGTACGTTCCTCGTCCGCCCTCAGCCCGCGAGAACCAACAAACAGTCTAACACTTTGCAGTCGAGACTCTAGGCTACTTAGCCTGCGCATACAGCTGCTCGCACCTATCCGAGGTGAACCCCTACATCGCACAGACGCTTTTCATCCTGCTCGCACCCATACTCTTCGCAGCCTCGATCTACATATTTCTTGGGCGTATCATCCGTGCCACAGGTTATGCGAGGTCCTCCATCATCCGGCCAACTCTTGTAACTAAGATCTTTCTTGGTGGAGATATACTGTGCTTCTTAGTACAAGCTGCTGGCGCTGGTATGCTGGCGAAGACTGATGCTTCGCAATCGACAAAAGACATGGGCAAGATCGTTATCCTTGCTGGCTTGATTATACAGCTTTTCGTGTTTGGTTTCTTCGTCGTCGTTGCAGCTATCTTTCACTTTCGTGCTAGGAAGGTCGAAGGGTCAAAAGGACTGATACAGGAGTTCGATTGGCAGAGGTACTTGTTTATGCTATACGCTGTCAGTGGACTGATTACAGTTCGGAACGTGTTTCGCGTCGCCGAGTACGCTATGGGTGGTACGTACAGTTTTTACCTCCGTTCTGATGTTTGACTGACCAAAGCATAGAAGACGGCTATCTGCTGGCTCACGAGTGGCCGATATACATTTTCGACGCGCTGCTTATGGCTGTCAGCCTCATGATCTGCACGACGTGGTACGTCGGTAATATTGTATCAAAGGCCTCCCAGGACGACGGAGAAGATTTATATGTAATGATGGCTGGTCAGGAAACAAATGGCGCTCGGGTGTAGCAATCAAGAGGCGCCACGGTTGTAGCATCCCTGGTATTCTCATAGTACTGACTTGCAACGCTTGGGATAGCGCTGTACGCTGAGATAACGACAAAGGCTGAGGAAAGGGACATAGCTCAACATGAATCATTACATGAGGGACAAAAGGAGATTGGTAGTACTATAGCAGCATGAGTGAAACTGCACAATCATCATCATCATCTGTATCGTTATATCGTAACCTGATTTCTCGAAAAGCCAAGCGACGAGAGGGTCTTGTTGTGCTTGCACTGATAGGCAGCAGTAAGTCTCCATGTGACCAAGGTGTAGGTCGAGCAATGACACGTTACTGCACCATGACATCTGCGCCTTCGCCATTGTTCCCGACCGCTCTGTCTTCAGCGCCTTGCAATCCAAAGGGCATGACGGGAGGGATGTCCTTGTTGACTTCCCGAGCTTTCACTTCAGCCCATTGCCTTAGGCGCACCAGGCTCCTCATCCGTGCTTCTCCACGAGCACCCATGCTCGTGAGGATAGCCTCGTTGACCCGGCTAGCAACATCCCGACGCAACGAGGGTTCTAAGAGCTCACTGAGCTCCTTCTGCAGCTTGCCAGTAGCCGGAAGGAAGATGAGCAGAGTCATGGTAAGCTCAAGGTCCTTGAGAAAATGCTGGTTTATAGCCGCGCGAGGAGCCAGTTGTGACGAAGCAAAGCTAAGAGCAGGTGTTACATCAGAGGTAGCTGACGCAGTGCACGACCGAATCAACTCAATGAGCTGCAGGCGAAGCAGCGCAAAATGAAGAGCGGGGTCTGTGTCAAGAATCTTTTACACATGTCAGCTGAGCTCAAGAGAGAATGTGTCAATTAGAGATGTGTTTGCTTGCAATCATACTGAGGACTGAAGGTTTGATTATCATCAAGGAAGATTATGCGTGGTGCATGAAACTGGATATAATCCTGCAAGAGAACGACGAGAGGTGGGTATATCAATGCATACCTGAGGGTTCAGATCGTTGATCTTGGTGACGGCAGTGTCAATGTCGCCAGCATGGATAGCCTGTCGTATTTCTACGCGAGACTGAATGAACTCCTCTTGAAGAGGTAACTGGATGTTCGCTTCTTTGGCAAACTTCTCAGCAGCTCGGGGATATCCCTCACTGACCAGATAATCCATAACGACGAAGTTGATGTCTCTGCGATACAGTTAGCAAAAGCTTCTGTACATGCGTGCTAGCGAGAATGATATAGCAAAGCAACAAACGTTGCTCGAGATCAGACTACAAGTTATGTTGTGCTCTACACGGAATTTTCGGAGAGATTCCCAACTTATTTTTTATCGCATCATATAAGAGGGCATGGATAAACAAAGAAGTGTGACTTACGACTTGGAAGGCTTGACATCGTCAATCTTCCTCTGGAAAGGGTGTTGTGTTGGCGTTGCAGCCGAGACGGAATCGGTGGATGAGCTCTGCGCGTCAGGTTAGTATGCGGGGCGCGGCTGTATGCCTCAAGTATGCGTACCATGACGAAGCTGAGGCGCTTTATCACCTCATCCGACGTCCATCAGGAAAGGTGTGAAGCTGCTCGACCGTGGTCGAGTGTCGTGGGCTCGCGCAAAGTTTGCGGGCTGTTGGTGCAGGAAGAGTCGTTGCAACGAGCTTCATGAAGAGAAACTCACCTCGCTTCGTAGCGCTGCTTGGCGAAAAAGAGTGGGTCGTCCAAGGCCGTGCAGTAAGCGGGCGGCCCCGAGCAGCTACGCAAAATCCGTCGTTGCAGTATCGCTACATAAAGCTTTGCATATCTTTATTCTTCTGTTGTTGTATTCTCTATAAGATATGAGGTAGTTCTCGGATTGATCTGTCTCGAAATCTTCCCACGCTATCATGTCTTCACAAGGCCGCCGAACACATTATCAGCCTCCATGGGGCAACGCCAACATCATTGGTGTAGCTGGTAGCTCAGGGTCTGGCAAGACTTCTTTGGCGTTGGCTATTGTGGCTTCCATGAACCTGCCATGGGTGGTGATCCTGTCAATGGTGCGTGAGAAGCATCTGCAGTGGGTCACGTGCGCACATACTGATCAGAGCTAGGATTCGTTCTACAAGCCGTTAACGCCGGAGCAATCAGCAAAAGCTTTTCGAAATGAATGGGACTTCGACTCGCCTGAGGCTATCGACTTTGATATCTTGGTTGAAAGACTGAAGGAAATCAAAGCTGGGTATGGATATCGTTCCACTTAAAAGGTGTCTGGCTGACTGTCTACTAGTAAGGTTGCAGAAGTGCCAGTTTACTCTTTTGAAAAGCACGCAAGGCTCGAGCAGACGACCACGATCTACTCACCCCATGTCGTGATATTAGAGGGTATCTTTGCCCTTCACGATCAGCGGGTTTTGGACATGCTGGATCTTAAGATCTTCGCTGAAGCAGACTCTGACCTCTGTCTGTCGCGGCGACTGGTCCGAGACGTCAAGGAACGTGGCCGTGATATCGAAGGCTGCATCAAACAGTGGTTCGCTTTCGTCAAGCCAAACTTCTACAAGTATGTTGCGCCACAGCGTGAAATAGCTGACCTTATTGTGCCTCGGGGCATCGAGAACAAGGTCGCCATCTCCATGGTTAGTGACCAAGTACGGAAGACACTCAAGGACAAGTCAGCTCAACATCAGATGGAACTTCGGCGCCTGGGTCAGATCGCCGGAGACAGTCCGCTACATGGCAACGCAAAGGTTTTGGAACAGACCAACCAAGTCAAGGGCATGCATACTATGCTCATGGATCAGGGTACTTCCAAGGAAGACTTTGTGTTCTACTTCGACAGAATGGTCGCACTGCTCATTGAGACAGCAGTAGACTTCATGCCATTCGCACCCAGGCAGATTTATACGCCGCAGAACAATATCTACATGGGACTCAAGAAGGAAGGGGAAGTCAGTGCTGTAGTTGTCCTACGTGGTGGCAGCGCGTTCGAGACTGGTCTCCGGCGCACAATTCCCGACTGCGTTACAGGAAGAATACTCATCCAAACAAACTACCGGACTGGAGAACCTGAATTACATTACCGAGCATTACCTTCAAACATTGCCCAACACAGCCTCGTCTTAGTCTTGGATCCACAGTTCTCGTCAGGTGCCGCAGCGTTGATGGCTGTACAGGTTTTGGTGGACCACGGTGTTCCAGAGGAGAGGATAGCATTTGTTACCTACGCGGCTGGTCGCGTGGGAATGAACCGTGTGCTTAGCGTTTTCCCTGAGATCAAGATAGTGGTGGCGAGGATAGGAGACGATATGGAAAATCGGTGGGTTGAGACAAAATACTTGGGATGTTGATGATAAAACGCATCGCACAAAATAAGAAAATATAAATGAATCTCAAAATAGCATTCTCGTTCAATGTGGTATTTGAGCAAATGTCTATGGAATCTCTGCCTCTCCATGTCTTTGTACTGCCGACAGGACCATGCAGACAAGAAGCAGAGCAACACCCAACGCCGCATGCAAATCGTGCCATATCGCAAAAGTACGTACAATGGGTATCATAAGAAGTACTCTGTTGTCACCTCCTTGCCCTGCTGTTGCTGCTGCTCAGCTCGATGTATATCGTTGTCTGGGCTTGCATCGAAGACATTGAAGAAGCGTTCACCGGTGTCGCTAACCTCCAGCACACTCGCCATGTTCCCGCAGCGGTAGCAGTAGTTGGGAGCACTCCATACAGTACTCAGTCGGTCGTCGAAAAGGACTTGGAAGCCCTCCTGGCAGAGCTGGTGCGCTCGTAGGATGTGTGACATAGCGTTCACCTCTAGAAACTTCTTCACAACTTGCGCGCCAAATGTATACCCAGCTCCCCGGGGGCTGAGCGAGAACTCGTCACGCTCAGGATCTGGATCGCTCCATACCAGGTCGGCCATGGGACCTTCGTGTGGGATTTCCCGGAAGCGGTCGATGATTTTGATTTGATCGATAGAATGTATGGAGGGTGACAGCCCGCCGTGTACGCAAAAGATCTGATCGTTGATGACAACTGACAGCGTCAGGAAGTCGAACATGTCTGTGAAGTAATGCCAGACATTTGCGTTGCCATATTTCCGTGAGCACTCGGTGTAAAAGCCGTACGATTGGGTAACGCCCCTAGACTCGTGATTGCCGCGAATGAGGTGTACTCGATGTGGGTAGCGGAGCTTCAAGCAGACCAGAAGGGAGATGGTTTCGACAGAGAACAGACCGCGATCGACGTAATCCCCTGGGTTGTGTCAGTTGCGACGGTCGCGGTTTACTGATGGGAGCAGGTAAGTTACCCAAGAATAGATAGTTTGTGTCTGGACATGGCCCTCCGATCTTGAAGATCTCCATCATATCGAAGAACTGGCCGTGGATGTCGCCGACGACTGTCACAGGTGCTCTGATGTGCACAACATTACTCTCTTTCATAAGAAGCTCTTTCGTCTTTGCGCAGATTGCCTCGACTACGGACTCGGCCAGCAGCTCTTTCTTGGAGAGCCGTGATATACACTCATCGAGGTCTACGGTGGCTGTATAAAATCAGCCTGTGCAAATATACACCTCTGTGCTCATGCGTGACGTACACGGAAGACCTGGCATAGTAGTAGTTATAAAGTTGGTGTAGGAAAAGGCGGCATAGACGGCAAGCTCAGGGTATCGAGGCTAAGGTGGTCGCTAGCAGGTGTCGATACCGTACAATCATCCTCGGAGGCGCATCGAGATGTGAAGTACAGAAGACGGCGCAAAGGCAAACATGGGAGGCAACTGTGCTGTCGCTCCGTCCGTCGCTGCTAACCATTCCGCATTGGCCCAAGCTTGGGTGACTAAGAAACTCGAGCTGCGACAACCATCCCTTAAACTTTCAAACGCTTAGTGACGACGAAGCTCTGTACAACAGCTGTACCCATATCAGTTATTTGGCCATTCCTGCGTTGCTTTTCTATCCACTTATTTCAGTCTTGCCCTTGTCTCAATCCCTTCGGCAGCTGGTTTTTTCTCCTCACACCAGCAGTCTTGCCAGTTTCAGCCGTTCCATCCAGTTTTGATCTTTTCTTCGTATCATAGTCCCTGCGCCGCGATTGCACATTTTAGTCTACCAGTCCGTTTTCGTGGAACTGAAAGGTCTCAATCAATGAAAGGTCGTGCTTTCCTGTCTTCTTGGCACGTGCGCCCGACCAAATTCGAGGAACGCGCACCTCACCCATCAGCGATTCTTTCCTCGCAAAGATCCCAACCACACCTTGCCTGACAACAATCCTCCGGCTGCAAAGTTTCCTGGCTGAGGTACTTCTCAATCAATCTACCCTGGTTGGTTGACTACACACCCGGTCGGCAGAGGCATGTCGTGGAGCGGGCCTCTAGCTGGTGCTGCACCGTACCAGGCGCCTCCATATACTAACGGCCAACCGGGCTTCGGCCAACATCCGTCTCACCAGTACGGCCACCAGCCGCCCTATGGCCAATATCCAAATGGACCATCATATCCTGGACCACCGCAACGACCACAAGACACTAGGTAAGCAAAGATATTTTCCTTCTTCCTTCATTCGTCCTTCCTTTCTCAGCGAATCAGCGCCGAGCATGTTCTACCGAATATGCTGGGTTTACCAATTGACAAGCATTGATGGGTTGCCAGACCACTTAAGAAGAAGGGCAATCCGATAATTACGCGTTATCCTCCTCCTCCTGGGTACCGCGGGCCGGCGCAGCCTCATGGTCCTTTCAATGCTCGTCAGCAGCCTGGTCAGTATCAGCCGCCACATCAACCAAGCTTTCCACAGGTGCCTCCAGCGCAGCACAACCATCCAGGCCAAGGGTATTCTGCTGCGCCTCCTCAGCAAGGCTACCCCCTACAAACCTATGGGCCACCACAGCCGTCAAGCTATCCTCCATCTTACCCTCAAGCACAACCCTATCAATGGCCCCAGCAACCTTATCAGCCAAACCAGGCCACTCCACATGCACCCAACTATCCCGGAGCGCATGGTCACGGAGTTCCACAGTCGTCTCACCACCCCTATCCGCCACGGACTGCGGCAGCAGACCCCAGTCAACACGCCTACAGTCAAGCCCCGGGACGGCCACAGGCAGCAGCTCAGACACTGTACCCACCACAAAGTCAGTACAACGCGTACAGTGGCCCAGCTACCAACGATCAGCCGATGTTGGACCCAAATGCAACGCCGACGCCTGCTACAACCCATTTAGTTTCCGCTCCGGCAGTGTCTTCCCATCCATCGGCGAGCAATTCGCATGATAACACGACTGGCAACAAGCCAGAACTCTACCTTGCTTGGGACGATTGGGACTTCGACTTTGACGGTGCCATATGGCCCAAGAGCAACGAGCCTGTAGACCCAAATCTCAGCTTAGGCGTAATCATTTGGCACCCCGCCAAACAGATGACTCGAGCGTTACCTGCCACTTTCGAAGAAGCCGAGGAGCAGTCCCTCAAACCCACTCCGGAGAAGCTGGGTAACGGCGAGTCAGTGTCAATTTACTTCACGACGGACAATTCTCACGAAGCATTTCTGGATGTCAGACAAACAGATGACTGGGAGTATGTTCAGGATGACCCTGCATTCGTCGTGTTCACCGATGAAGAGATGCAACACAACCTCGTACCAGTGGAAGATTGCATCGCGCAGCGAGACCGGTCAGACGAGCCCGTCGAGGTGGATGCTAAGGCTGGGGATGCCGAGATGCATGAGGCAGACTGGAGTATTATGGATCACCTCGAACAAGCTTTGTCAGCCAGTGGTGAAGATCCAGAGACTGCGAACCTGGCTCGTGAGGATGAGCCTGTTAATCCGCAGACACAAGAGGACATCCTTGCATCATTGGGAGTCACCGGATTGCCGAAGCCAGTATCAGGAGAGCCAGTTTCTTTCCCTGTGCCCTCGCCAGAGGAGAAGCCGTTTGTACCGCTCCCTGTGAAGCCTGAAGTGGCTTTGCAGTTGTCGTGGGTCACAATTGTCCTCTCTCGCCTTCATGAGCTAATTGAGTTAGTGCACTGTCCCAAGCTCAGACAAAGCCGCAGAAAAGTCAATCGCTAGGTGGTCCTCGCACCATTGGTCACCCTGTTGTACCGCAACGATCCTATGGCTCGATACCGTCAAGTGACGGCCGACGTCCACCACCTCCGCCTCCTCCTGAATACGACCGATACGATCCCTGGAACCCCAGCAATCGACAGCAGCAATACCATACCAACGGTTTCAATGGCGGACGAGGCAGTCCCGCACGGTCTGAAGCCAGCAATGGGACCGCTGCTGGGTCCGATTTCGGGACCGAGACACCCGCTGAAGCTAGCGAGCAAATTGATGTACCGGGGTCGAAATGCGAACGGAGCGACAGCTCTGTCTCTAGGAAGAGGAGCTATGGTGACACAGATGCCGACGATGACCGCCTAAGACAGCATGACGATCACACTAAGCGAAAGCGACGATCACAGGTCGACGCTGCATATGGGTAAGGCTTTTTCATACAAGACACTCCTATGACGAAGTCTTCCTCCAGTTGAACGTTACTAACGACGAGTAGCCGCCGCTAGGTTCGTCGGCGATGGGGGTTCGCGTCATACTCAGAATCTTCACTTACCTGCTCGCTATTGAGCTTGCTTGCTGATACACGCTCCCTGCGTCCAGATCGGCTGACATCGTCAGTCAACTTTACGTCTTTTCTTGCACCTCTTTTGCAGTTTCTTCATCGATACGGGGCATTACACGGCGTTATCGGTGAGCATCAGGGCCTAGCTGGATGTCTTTCTGCTTCTTCTCAGCTGTCCAACTGAAAGTTTCTTTCACATGTCTACCTTTTCCCACTTCTGCACTTTGCAGCAGTTGTTGTATTCAGTCCTCGACCCCCTTCTTCATGAAAATTTATTGTTAATCTTTCGGCGGCGCTGCCAAAAAAAAAGCGCTGTTTTCTACTTTTCTATTTCACACTCCAGTCTTGCTATCTTGCTGTCTTGCCATTGCTGTCATACACTTCCATCGCATGTTCTCGCAGTCTAGACGTTGGAGGTGAGTACCCTGGTGTTGGTTGCTGATGACGCTGTCCATGGTCCATCTATCTACCTACTATAAAGAGAGCCCTATGGCATATTAGACGTGTGGCGTTGACGAAAAGCATGCATGTTCACTTGAGATGATGTGTTTGTTTATGCTGTTCTCGGGATGGCGGTATGTAATGTGTCGTAGGTATACATAAGAGTGAGATGCCTTTCGTGGGTCCAAACACCCTGATGTTGTAATTGGTCTATTACGGATTCTTAAGTGGTGTGTCGAAGCTCGGGTGTAGTGGTTTCTGCATTTCATCTCTAGTCTGTCAAGTGGGGAGGTCTGTGGCTAGACGTAGCTGGCGTTTTTGGGCTGTTCCATCACTAGGCCTGCATGCAGCACGATGAAATAGACGGTGAAGATGGATGAATGAATGCAACTGGTATGATTTTCTTGAGGCAATGTCTGCAGACATGTAATCTAGTTTTGTTTCCTCAAAAAAAAAACGCTCTACTTGACAAGTCTAGCATTTTCATCTCCACTCTCACTCTCCGTCTCGTACTCGCTCTCCTCTTCGCTCTCTTCTTCCTCTTCTTCGTCCTCACCGTCGTCCTCTTCATCATCATCGTCGTCGTCGTCGTCGTCTTCATCCGTCTCCTCGCTCCCGCTGGACTCGGCCAGCCAGTCATCAAGCGTCTTCTCCTTCTGCGCTGGCTTCTCGACGCCATTCGGACTTCGGTATGACGCTATCGTCTCGGGCATGCGCACGCGTCCGCTGTCGACCTGGGCTGCAGCGTCCAGCCGTTCGCTCGCTGACATGTTCTTTGCGACTTCGTACGCGGAGACGTAGGCTTCTTTTGTGACTTGGTCGCGCAGAGATGCGTCGGGCTCTTTCCCGGCTTTGACCCATGGAGGCAGGTCTTCATACCCGCGCAGGCCGCCCACGCCGCCTTCGTCGCCGATGACGAGCGATGCGCTGCCGAGGACGTAGTTTTTGCGTGTCTCTGAGGGCGAAGGGGTGTGTGGGACGGGCTTTGGCGCGAGGAGGAGCAGCGACGCGAGTTGGGTGCTCGAGGGGGAGGAGAGTAGTGACTTGTACACGCGGGCTCGATCGCGTAGGTCGTAGGATGTGTCGTAGCGGGTTAGGGCGAGGATGTAGTTGTATAGCGCTTCGATTTGGTGGGGGGACTCTTTCTGCTCGGGTTCGAGAGGCGGAGGGTTCTCGAGGTGCGCGTCACGGAAGCCGCCATCTTCTTCCTGGTAGTTGTCTAGGAGAGAGGCGCTCGACTCAGGGGCTTCCTCTTGTTTTGTAGGAGATGGTGGGGGGTTGGCGTGCAGGTGGTGGATGTAGACTTTGGCAGCTAGGAGCATGATCTGCAGCTTCGCGGGTTCAGCTTCATCGGCGAAGCCCTTCGCCAGAATACGTAGAACGTCCGCGGCTATGTTGTTCTCAGGATCCAGACCGGCAAATTCGCCTACGAGCCAGATTATGCTTGCGCGTGCCTGGGGACTGGTTGCTGCGTCGAGGTGCTTCGCCAACCGCACTACGGTTGTGCGATGAGCGTCTGGATTGCGTTGAATCAGGTGTCGGATGACTTCGAGAGATTCGGCTACGAGGTGGGCGTCCGCAGAGCCAATGTGCTTGAGAAGCAGTCTTAGGCACCGTGCTGATGTTTGCGGACTTGTGGCGGGACTTTGCGAACACCTGCCTATTGCCCGAACGGATTCTTTGACTAAAGCGGGATCCAGACTGCCAGAGTGGGAGAAATGACTGAGCTCGGCCAATATCAAGCTTTGTAGCCTGGGCTGCGCGTGCGGGAAGATCAGAGTGAGCAGCTCCAGCTTCAATCGCCAGATATGAGGAGCATCCGTGGAGCGTACGAGGAAATGCGTGTAGTACCTGACAAACGGTTCCGGATGTGTCAAGCAAACTTGGACGATGTTGTAAAGGGCAATGTGCTGAATGTCCCCAGCTGAGCGCAGAAGAGACACCAAAGGTCCAACGGCCAGGGTAACATAATCAGGGGTGCCCAGATACAGATATGTCCTTGCGACCGCTACCACAACCGCCGCATTTCGCGACTGCAGCAGAGACAAGCAGTTCTTCAGCAGAAGCTCCAGGTCAGGATCAAGTACAGCGACTTGTTCAAAATCCTGCTCGTCCTCCTCTTGCTCGTCCTCTTCACTCTCGCTGTCGTAGAACCCTTTCGTGGGCTTCGTGGGCTTTGCATTGGTGCGCGTGTTCGCGGAGGCCTTTCCGACTTTCTTCGTCCGTCTGGGGAAGGATTTGCGCGCGTATACCATCATGAGCTGCAGCGTAGCCAGTTGGCCCCACTCATCCATGTCTGCCAGTTTGCGCACCAGCGCACGGTAGTGCGGATGTATCAAGTCCAGGCGATCTGGGCAAATCTCGAGAAAGGCAGCCACGGCTGCGCCTGTGACCAAGTACTGCGTGTCGCCCAACAGCGTCGAGAGATATTCGAGCAGCTGGGGTTCCGTGTTTGGATCCAGCCTGTAGCACTTGGGTATGGCCAGAGCAGCGGCTCTTCGGACGTAGGGCGACATGTCTCCAGCGCCGCGCTTGATGCCCAGGCTTACAATCTGGCTGATGACGGGGACGCGTATGCCGGACATGACGCGCAGAGCCAGGGCGCGCAGCTGAGGGTTCTGGTCGGTGAGCGACTTCTGGATGGTGTTGATGGAGAGCAGGGCCGTGTCTGGCTCATGTTCGGCGTGCTGGAGGAGGTAGATGTAGACGAGCTTCTTGACGGGCAGCGAGGGCGATGCGACGTTTTTGATTACGTGGGAGAAGAAGGGCAGGGTTTGCGAGGGCGGCTGGCGGTAGGACATCTAGAGGGGTCATGGTCAGTGATTGGAGGATGTTGCTGCTTGCTGCTTGGGCGCAAGAAGAGGATGCAAGAAGAGGATGCAAGAAGAGGATGCAAGAAGAGGATGCAAGAAGAGGGGCGCAGATGCGGGAGGTAGCAGCGGAGCGTAG
>SATY01000788.1:0-17880 GCA_004335155.1 Ascochyta viciae
TTACTGGTTCTGGGGGTGGGGTGGGGGCTGCGGCTGTGCAGTTGGGGAAGAGGAGGGGCGCGAGGGTGGTTGCTGTTGCTGCTGCGGCTAAGAGGGAAGAGTTGGTTGGGCTTGGTGCCGATCAAGTGATTTCACGTGGGGAGAGTGTGGTGGAGGCGTTGGGTGCGATGAGCGTTGATGTCGTGTTGGATGTTGTTGCTGGGCCGGCGTTTGGGGAGTTGCTGCATGTGCTGAAGAAAGGAGGCCGGTTTGCAACTGCGGGTGCAATTGCAGGACCGATTGTCGAGTTGGATGTGAGAACGTTATATTTGAAGGATTTGAGCTTTTTTGGTTGTGCGTTCCAAGACGATGAGGTGTTTGAGAACCTGGTTGGATATATTGAGCGAGGGGAGATTAAGCCGCATGTTGGACAGGTGTTCAAACTCAAGGATATCGCAAAGGCGCAGGAGGTATTTCAGAGTAAGGCTGTAAGCGGGAAGTTGGTGCTGGAAGTAGAGTAGGAGCTAGGTGTTGTAATTCGAATAGAGATAATGCAATACGCAAGCAACTTCCACCGTCAGCTTTGTGATGCTGAGAACGGCGAAAATACCATTTATCATTAGCCATTCCAGGGAGTTCAAGCTAGAGGCCTTTGAAAATAAACGCTTATGATGCAACCCAAGTGAAGAACACCCAGAAGAAAACAAGTGTGATAAGGCGACTTGAAGAACTGCCTTCTAAAAATTTCGCTGTAAGCCTCTTCGCCGAAAAACTTAGGTCCAGAGAGCAAACTCGACCTTCATGAGCCCAGATGCCTCAAGCAAAGTGTTTAATCTTGACGTGCAATTACTCTCCTCGACCTTGAAGCGGTACGTCTTGAGAAATGTGCTGAGATACATTTCGACTGCAAGTAGGGCGAACATGTACCCAACATACGACGATAAGCGTGTTCAAGCATACCGTAGACAGCATTTACACAATCACGAGAACTGTGAATGACTTGATCTTATCGACTTCGTTCGAGAAGCGATACGGATCAAATTCGCTTGCTGTAGGTCCCCAGTATTTTCGCGAAGTGCGCATGTGGAGACAAGAGGTAGATGACCATGCCTGGTTTCAAGACGACGGCCTTCTTGCACGATAGAAGACGGATCTTTCGCTCCACGACTCGGATTGTCGCAGGCACTATAAAGTAGATTCTGTTGGTCTCCATGAAGATTGCATCGAGGTGAGGCATCTTCGAGGTCACCGTCGTGAAGCTCATCTCGTTGGCGGATTCAATCTCTGCGGGGAGCTTGACTAGATACTCTAGATGATTTTGTAGCCTTTTCAATGCTGAAGTGATATATGAGCCAAAGCCGGGGTGACCACCTGCGTTCTGAGTGATATGTTTCGGTTTGTACCGAAAACGTTGAGTCTCGCAGATTGAGTAGCATATTTAGTCAACGGTCCTGTTCGCATCCCTCCAGCAGCCACAGCGACGCAGAATAGTCTTCATCGCGGAATTTGGATTGCTTCGCTAACATTTTTCGAGGTATTATACATTGTTCTCATAGATGTTGTTGTCGCAGTGAAGATCAATCGTCACATGAGCGACAGATCAGAGCCTTTGGCTCATCACGGATCATCACAGCTCATGATCCTAGAATACAATCTCCCTCTTCAGAACTTTTAGAGACTAATGCTAAGACTATAGGTATATAGATATAATCTTTTACTATAATAATAAGATCAGGAACTTATTTAACTCTTTTACTAATTAGTTATTCATTCTAGTTCTTTTAGCTTTGATAGTTATAAGCATAGCGTTATAAGGACTATAAAGTAGATTCTCCCTACATACTTTGTATAGCTAAGAAGCTAGTTAAGATTAATTATATACTTTTGAAACACCTAATCCTCTCCTAATTCTAAATATAGAATTTAACTCTTAACTCTTAACTAGTGAGGTTCTTCTTAAGAACTAATCTAATTAGCTATACTAGATTACCTAGCTTAAGCTCTATACAAGAGACAGAGCAGTATAGAACTAGATTAATCTAGATAGTAAAACTATTGTAATAATTAAAAAGTAGGAACTAGAATATTCTAATCTGCTACCTAAACTATGAAAACTATCTAGTTTTAACACTCTAGAGAGTAGTAATAAATCTAAGATTAACATAGTTAGTATACTTAATTAACTGTCTAAGAATTAAGAGAAATATAATATAGAACTCTAGTATTATAACCTTAGAACAAAAGCGTACAAACTTGCTATTAAAGATTATTCTTAGGATATCTAGAAATAAAAGATTATAAACTTAAAATAGATTAGAATAGCAGTAAAACTAAGCAATATGTAAGATTAGATTAATAAGACTATTTTAGCTAATCTAATAGCTCTAGTATTAATTAAGATACTTAATTTTTAGAAATTAACTCTCTAAGTGTGAGGGCACTGCAGGCAGGCAAGAGATAAAACAAAACATATATTATTAGATAAGATAAGAGACAAATCCTTAGAGGTTAAGCTCCTAGGGATTTAAGAGAATATATACGTGTGTGTAGGCTCTAAGAAGTAACTATAGTTGCTCTAAGGTGATCCTAAGGGTTAGCATGCCTAAGGTAGAAAGCTCTTAACAATAGCCCCCCTTCTTCTTGTAGTTTGTTCTAGACTGCTAAACCCTATAGGCTAATGCTTACTAGTTTAAACTCTAAAAAAACCTCTAACGTAAGAGGAAAATAGTTAGGAGAAAGCTAGTTTGCTTATTAGTAGGTGCTTAAATCTATTAATTACATCAGCATGAACAACTCTCTACAAGGTGCAGCTAGCACTAGTTTACTACTTGCTAGGTAACCTTACCCCTAGATCTCTTAGGATTAATAACTCTAGAACCTGTAGTTAAGACTATTAGGGAGTTAGGTAATAGTTTAGTAGATTACTAAATAAGTGTTTAGCTAGTACTGCCCTGTAGGGTGTCTGCGGCCTTACTCTAGTCTCTTTAAGAATCTAGTGCCCTTAGTCTAGTAGCCTTAACCTCTAGGAGCATAGTAGAAAGAGGATATAGAACAAACTATATATTAATTATAGTAGGTTCTCCTTGTAGAGTACCTATTGCTGCACTATAGTCCTTGTAGGGCACTACTGCTCTAAGTCTAGAGACTATAGTTGCCTAAGAGCTAGTGTTAAGTGTAGTAACATGCTGCCCTAGGCTGTTTTTCTTAATATAATAGCTTATCTCCTATAGGTCACTTAAGTGTCTAGGCCCTTTGTCTATAAGCTCTGCAGAGGCGTTATTACCCTTAGTCTAAATAACTGCAGTTACTAGAGGCGTAGACTTATTTACTTAACTGCTACAGCAGTTTAGCTAGACATATTATTACCTTTACCTAAGAGGTACTCTGTAAGGTATCTAGTTAGTGCCTAAGGGTTGTCCTTCTTCTGCGTAAGTAGGCCCTAAGCAACACACTATATATAGGTAGCTTATTATAACAATATTAGGCATTACTCTATACTTAGATTAATCCTGCTATAGGAGTCTATCTGCTAATTATATAGTGTTAGCTATGCCCTTGTTATAAAGTTAGTTGTTATTTGCTCTAGATTTAGGGCTTTGAAGATGTATAGCAAGTGTCCTATTAGGTGTGCCTTTATTCCTTACTGACTATGTAAAGTTTAAGCGTTTAGTTGTTTAGAAAGTAGGTAGTAAGGCAGCAGAACGTTAGCAGAGTAGTAGATAGAGGTAAGAGAGTTGCAGTATATAAAGAGTAGATATCTTAACTTCTTCTCTTCTATCTACACTCTACTTACACTTATATATTTTCTACTTTACTTCTTTATAACTATTCCTCCTCTGCCTTTGCACATTAATAATGCTAAGTTGCTAGACTTTGTATATGCGTTGCCTAACAACATAGCTCTATAGCCTTCTCTTACTTAGTTCTAGTGCTATAGGTGCGTAACTAAGCTATCTACTAAGTCCAGCTCTAACTCTAATAGAATAATTAACTTGTTTATACAGGTCTTTAGGCGTCCTAAGGGGTTCTGCATATGCAAGAATAACTTTAGCATGTGCTATAGATGCTTAGGTAGTAACACTAGTAGATGTGTTAAGGTAAGCCTAGAACTATATCTAGTGCCTTCTTAATACTAATCTATATAGATTGCGCCTTACTTCTACTGCACTATTAACATGCTTAACTTCCTTATTAAGCAAGACACTATTAGCAGACTACTTTTAACTACGCTAAGGCCTGTTGCCTTAGTGCTATAACCTACAAGGCTGCTTCTAACTGTTGTGTAAAGAACTTAGGTTTAGGTCTAGTAGACTACAACAAAGCTTGTTAGGTTTTATATAAGTATAACCTACAGTGCTTTAATGTAAGTTCCTAGTCCTTTTGCTCTTGCTGTAGCTGACTTTTTGCAGGCTGCCTTAGGTACTATTAGTTAGAAAGCAGCTTCTAATGTAGTTATTGACATAGACGTTAAGCGTGTGTTCTAGTAGAATAGTGCTACTAGAGGTGCAGAGAAGTAGTAAGACTACTACAGCACTAATATGCCTTCTACTAATAATGCTCTAGTTGCTTCTTTTTAGCAGTTAACAGTTTCTCTAACTAAGCCTACAGCTTAGAAGACTCCTAAGTGTTATTGTTAAAGTAGTCTAGACTTCTAGCCTAGTCCTTCTGTAGGCTTGTAATGTCTTTCTTTTATTTAAGGTTGCTCTTTTAGATAATGTATAGCAATAGATTAAATATAGGTAACTATATAAACCTCTATGCCGACTCTAATGCTCTTAAGACCCTTGTCCCCTACCTTAGATAGTTGCTAGGCTAATCTACAGCCTTAGGACAGTAACCCTAGGTTAATATATTATCTACAGTTTTGTAGCATGAGTATTATCCTAGAGAGACTTCCTTAAGCAACTTTTCTTCTGCTAAGGCAGGTTTAGATTGCTTTAACCTAACTTAGACTTAGTCTTGCGTTTGTAAGTAGATCGCTGTGTTACATTAGTTGTTGTCTTAAGGTACTTATTAAGGATTTCTTTACAGTAGTTAAGGTTCTCTAGTAGCTCCTAGGTGGCTTCTTTATTTAGCTAACCTAGCTACTTTACTAGATACTCTTGCCTACAGGCTTAAGTGTTATAGTGCTGCAGGATCCCTTTAACTTTATATCTCTCTACTAGGAGAGTGTCTTCTAGGATCTGTGTAGAACCTAGCTAGAACCTCTTTTCTGCAAAGGGTTCTCTCTATAGTTTAAGTAGTAATATATTAAACACTAGGTGCACTCTATTTATTAATAGTAGTAAGTCTAGCTTAGAAGCTAGCTTCCTAATCTTCTTCACAATAGTGGGGGGGCCTAGGTAACAGGCGTTAAACTTCTAAGATAGTTAGTTAGTTGTTAGGTTCTTTGCTTAGAGCAGCACTTACTTACTTTTAGCAAAGTGTCTGTCTGCCTGCTTAGTGTTATACTAACAAGAATTGCTCTTCTAGGCATACTCTAAGCTATCCTTTGCTGCTACCTATAGATTGTGCTACTGCTCTAGCTGTCTAATTACCTGCTAACAGAGGTCTAGTGCCTTTCCGCCGCCTGCCTATGCTTCTAGAGAACAGCATAGCTAGTGCTTATCTAGAACTCTATTAAACCCCTAAGGGTTAATTCTATATGCTACCTTAATAGGGGATTCCCTATGTGCTAAGTAAGCTTTTAAGTTGTACGCATACTCTGTGTATAGCAACAAGTCTACCTAGTTGTCCTATTAGTAGTTTATGTGGATGCGCAAGTAGGTTTCTAACTCCTAGTTTTAGTGCTCTATCTACCTGTTGGTCTGTAGGCAAAAGGCTGTACTAAGGCAATAGTTAATCTTTAAATAATAGCAGATGTTAGACTAGAATTAACTAGTAAACACTAATGTACAGTCTAATATTAGAGTATTAAGGAGACTATGTTTAAGAAAGCACTGCCTAAGCAGTAGTTTAGCTACCCTCTAAAACATAACTGTCTTAGTTACAGGTAGGTACTAGACATACTTGCTAAACCTATTAACTAGGACTAGGATTAAGTTATACTTATTCCCCTAGTTATTCTTTAACGTTAGTAGGTCTATCACGAAGTCTAGGGAGTAATACTGCTAGAGTGTATTACGTACTAAGAGTAGACCTAGCAGCTCTTATAGCTTATGCCTGTAAATTTTGTTTAGTTAGCATACAGCGTAACGCTAAACATACTTATGTATATCCTTCTCTAGGTTTAGCTAATAGTAATTTTGTTTTAATAGATAGGCAGTCTTCTTGCAACTATAGTAACCTCCTATAGAGCTATTGTAGTTTTAAGCAAGAATAGTTTAGTAAAGAGTTACATCTTAGAGAATTTACACTTTTCTACTTCTGCGCAGGATTCTACTAGAGTTAACTTTTTAGTAGTAGTGACTCTTAGCTGCTCTGCTTGCTTCTTAACTTGTTAGCAACTTATAAGCAGTGTTCTGCTCTTAAACCTATCTAATATAGTTAGTTAGGTGTTCTAGGGTGTCTAGGGCGTATACAGATTCGCCTTATGTAGCATTGTTTACAAGGTAGGTAAGTAACCTAACTTGTCTATTAAGGTTACAAAGGAGAGCCTCTGCAACATTAAAGCTAGGTTCCTAAGCTTTAATTAAATAAGATTAACTCTAGCTGTCTTAGCCTGTAGATAGCTAGTTAAGAGCAAAAGGAGACGTATCTCTAGTACCTATTAGTAGGTAGAATTCCTTAGGGGCAGTTTTAGAGAGTTGCTAGGATTCCTTAAGACCCCTACTAGGGCTGCCTGTTGCCCTAGTCACCTATTTAACTTTTTAAGCCTTAGACTTCTAGATAGTCTATATTTAAAGCTTCTATTAGAGTGTTAGTAGTATAGCATTACGTAATGCCTACTGCTCTCTAATAACTAGTCTCTTTGTATAATCTAGACGCCTTAATAGGCTATCTGCAGGGTTTTCTAGTCTAGGCTTATACTTAACTTTAAAGTTGTACCTAGCTAGCTCCTCTGCCCAGCGTGCTTGCTTAGGGGAGAGCTTCTTTGTAGTTATAAAGTACTGTAGGTTGTTATAATTAGAGAGTACTTAGACTATTAACAAGGCGTACTTAAGGTAGTGTTGCTACTACTAAAACGCCTTAACAATTGTAGCTAATTCCTTATTATAGGTGTACTATCTAATTAATAGACCTTAGAACTTCCTGCTCTAGAACGCTACTAGCTTCTAGTGTTGCTCTGTTAGTACTTCTAAAAATTGTAGTTGCAGTAGTATAGCAGCTATAGCAAAGTCTAACACGTTAGTAAGGACTATAATTAGCTTAGTAGGATTAAAGTGCTGTAGCATAGGTGCTTTAGTAATTTTCTTTCTAATAGTAAGAAAGGCCTAGTGTACTTCCTCCAGCTAACTCTATAGTTTATACTATCTTGTTTAGACCTTTTTAGGTTTTTGCTAGCGTTTTCTTCCCTCTCTTTGTTAAAGTAGAGCCTCCTAGCTCTAACTCCAGCCTTTAGGCGGAGGTTATATAGTCTACTAATAAGCAGACAATCCTAGAGTAGTTAAAGATAAACCTTTAGTAAAAGTTAGTCAAGCTAAGAAACACTTAGATGTCCTTATATCCCTTAGGCTCTAGCTACTCTTAGATTATTTACACGCAGATAGAGTCTATAACTACTCTACTAGGCGTAACAGTAAAGCTTAGGAACTTAACTAACTTTGTTATAAACAAGCATTTGCTTGCCTTACAAAACAACCCCTATTTAATAAGTTTATTAAGGATCCCTTTAATATAGGCTTAATAATCCTCCTTATGCTCTAAGTATATAAGGATATTATCTAGATACACTATACAGGTACAGTCTATAAGACTCCTTAGGGCTTGCTAGATGTAAGATTAGAACGTAGCTAGAGCGTTTGCCAACCTAAAAGGCATAACTAGGTACTTAAAATAACTATACCTAGTCTTAAAAGCTGTTTTCTACTTGTCACCTTCCTTAATCTAGAGCCTATAGTAGGCATCACGTAGATCTAGCTTAGAGAAAATAGCAGCCTTTAATAGCCTATCCACCATCTTATTCACAAGGGGAATAGGATACTAGTTCTTAATAGTGACCTTGTTAAGGCTCTTATAATCTATACAAAGTTGTAGTGTACTATTAGCTTTTAGCACAAACAGGATAGGTAGTCTAGCAAGAAACTTACTTAGGTAGATTTAACCCCTCTTCTTTGCTGTATTAAGGTAGGTCTGTAGTATTTCTAACTTTTTTCTAGAGAGGTTATAGATAGGCATATTTAGTATCTTACTCCCTAGCTTAATGTTAATAGAGTGATTATAATCCTAATGTAGTGCTAATACACTAGACTAGTGTTTGCTAAATATAAACTACTTGTAGTGTAGCTCTAGAAGAATGTATTTAAGCTTCTCTAGGTTAGGTTTGTTGTCTACAAGATTAACTAAAGGATAGTCCTTATTACTATCTAGAAGGACTTAGGCTATGCCTATAGGCAGTATCCTAGAACGTTAAAAAGGCTTATAGATAATGCTTGCTACTATGCGCTTACCTATAGCTTTAGAGAGCTATAATAGATCTAGATGCTGCGCAACGCAATGCTAAAGGTAGTTAACAACTTTAAGCATTTTGTTCTAGAGCTAGAGGAGTCTCTTATTGTAGAAGTATTCTGTATAAAGGACAGCGTCTCTGCTTAGCCTCTAGGCTAGTAGTTGTCTACTGCCTTCCTAGTTATTTTCTAAAAGGTTGTTAATTGTCTCCTCTAGAACTTAGTAGACAAGGTTACCTAGGTGCATTAAGTATGCTCTTTCTCCTAGTTCTATAGAGCAGAACAGATTCTATATAGTAGTAATGTATACTCTCTCTATATTGTTAGAGAACTACTTATATATGCCTTTAGAGAAGTAGATGCACAGGTTAGCAGATGCTAACTATAAGTAACCTAGTACTAGATTATACCTCTTAAAGGCAGCTAACTAAAACTCTTGTAGACTTACAGATTTAACTATACTATTGCTATCTAGGCAGTTAATAGTTAGGTTGTAGAGTTGTTAGATGTCTAGATAGTTGCTATTAAGAAATATAGCTACTAGTCTTTAGTAGAACAATTTATGTTCTAGGTAGAGGTTATCTACTACTTGCTAACTAATAAGATTTAGCTCTGCTCCTAAGTTGTAGAGGGCTTAGAGCAGTGTTAGGGACCTATTAGGGTTCTAGAGGGATACAGTAACTGTAATACAGGTTTATTTCCCTCTAGTTTTAGGCCCTAGTTGTAGTTAGGATAAGTTAGCAACTAGGTCTTGCCTTTTCCTAACTCTTTTATTAACTAGGAGTTTCTGTTGTTGCTTCTCTTGTAGTAGGAGTTGTAGCTACTTTAGTTTTTCTAGTAGCTCTTTTAGTTGCCCTAGTCTTTATTTTGACCCTAGCTATTATTGCTGTTATTAGACTAGGTAGCTACTAGGGTGCTATTGCTCTAGCTACAGAATAGTGTACCTCTGCAACTAGCATGCCTCTTATTCCCCTTTTAGTTAAGGGATGTAGCGTGCCTCTTGCTGTAGTTAGTGTTATTATTCTTATAAGTAACTAAAGGACAAGCTGCTGTCTCTGCGTTATAGAGAGCTTATTTAAACTTCTACTATTATTAGATGTTGTCTAGGCTACTGTTACGCTAGATTTCTTGCTAGAGGTAAGGCAGGGTTTTAGACTATATAAAAGCAATTTTGAAGTTATAATCCTTAGTACTATTGTTAAACTTAAACAAGCTGTGCGGCAGTAGTAACTCCTAGCAATTTAATAACATTAGGAAGGTGTTAACTATATCACTATCTCTCTACTTAATGTTAAATAACTTAGTGTAGTTCTTATACTTAGTAAGGACAAGGTCTTGCATAAGTTGCTTCTTCTCTACCTTCAGGTTAGACTATAATTAGATCAATCCCTAGTTAATCTATTATTAGATTAGTTGTTAGGCAGGTTGCCTAGCTGATGATATAGTACTGTTCTAGCCACCAATCACTTATTAGAGTGATTATACGTACCTTTTGGGTTGCCTTAGCACGGTAGGCAGAGTCGTGTCCTAACATTAGTTCGCAATAGATGCTAAACTAGATAGTATCTATAGCCTAGTAGGTTCTTGTAATAGAGTCTTCTAGTACTTAGGCATATTAGAAGGCTGTCTTAATGTCCTTAATCTACTAGTCTACTTGCTGTAGGGCTAGAGCTCTGCTCTTAGTACCTAGCTTAGGTTTAGGTTAAATGTTGTTTAACACTTGGATAATCTTTCCAGCCTTATTAAACGCTGGCTAGTTAGGTACCAACTAGTTCCTGCTCTTAGTTGAGCCTAGGGCCCGTAAGGCCTAGTTGATCTAGTTCTTCTAGATAGCTAGTTCAGCCTTAGTGGCTCCAGCAAGCTCTGCCTTAAAAAGGTTCTTAAGGAGTTGCTCAACAAATAAGGACTAGCCTGTAGTTAGGATAGCTACAGGTTCTACCCTAGGCGCCTTAGTAGCAGTAAGAGGGTCTGTGTTCAAACTAGTCGCTAGGTTTGTCTAACTTAGATAGGATAGCATATCTATTAGATGACTAGTAGGGCTGTAAGCCTGTTTATCTCCTAATTCTGTAAAGCCTAACGCTTAGTTATTAGATACCCTAAGTGTTGTGTTCCTAGCTATAGGTATACCTAGTAGTAATAAGTTTACTACTACATTGTGTATAGGATACCTCTAGGGATCTGTTAGGTTGCTAATAAGGCTAGGTCGTTGCGAGCCTAGCGCGTTGTTGTTGCTAGCAGCACGTTAGCAACGTCAATTTCCAACTATTGTAATAGATATAGAAAAAATTAGAGATCTCTAAACTACCTCTTCT
This sequence comes from Ascochyta viciae, assembly GCA_004335155.1. Lineage (NCBI taxonomy): Eukaryota > Fungi > Ascomycota > Dothideomycetes > Pleosporales > Didymellaceae > Ascochyta > Ascochyta viciae. The sequence continues at coordinate 10,838 of SATY01000788.1, forward strand.
AAGAGGGAGTATAAAGAATTTAAATTGTAAGAGCACTGCAGGCAGGCAAGATATAAGACAAAACATATAGTATTAGATAAGATAAGAGATAAATCCTTAGAGGTTAAGCTCCTAAGGATTTAAGGAGATATATACGTGTGTGTAGGCTCTAAGAAGTAACTATAGTTGCTCTAAGGTGTTTCTAAGAGTTAGCATGCCTAAGGTAGAAAGCCCCTAACACTAAGCTCTAATCTAAATTCTAAAAACTAATCTTGCTCTAACTAATAGTAACATAATATATCTAGTCTTATAGTAATATTTGTAAAGTTATAAGACTTTCTTCTCAAAATCTTTATTAGATAGTTTCCTTTTTAGGAATAAATGATTATTTAAAAAGGCAACTTATACTCTTTAGCCTAAATATATATATATATTAGGCCTAAATACAGGTTCATTCCTAATTAGGTTTAGCTCTTACCTAATCTAGTAAAGTACTATCTAGAGAATGCCGAGGCTAGCAAATAAGTATAGTCTAGGTAGGGGTTAGGTACATTACGTAAGGTACTCTAGCTCTACCTAACTCCTACCTACGCTAACCTTCTGCTAAGAGGGTTAGGGTTAGGTAGGGTCTATATATAGTAGAGGTAGGTGTAGAGCAGGGTCTACATATAGTAGAGGTAGGTGTAGAGTAGGCTCTACATATAGTAAGAGTAAGGGCAGGATAGAGGCTGCATAGACTAGTAGTCAGTGTAGAGTACATTAGGTAATAGAGGATCTAACTTATCTAAGAGATCTAAGAGATCTAAGAGAGATCTAACTAGTTAGATTAGATTAATTCTTAACTTATCCGAGAGATCTGAGAGATCTAAGAGAGATCTAGCTAGTTAGATCAGATCGATTCTTAACTTATTTAAGAGATCCAAGAGATCTAAGAGAGACCTAAGAGATCTAAGTGATATTACGTATAATTATTAAAGTAAGGTACTCCTTAGGTACTCTCTACCCTACCTAACTCTAACTACTAGTTAATGCAGCCCCTATCCTGCCCCTACTCCTAGTTAATGCAGCTCCTACCCTACACCTACTACTAGTCTGTGTAGCCTCTACCCTATACTTACTACTAGTCTGTGCAGCCTCTACTCTACCTCCACTATACCCTGTAGTACGCCCTACCTATTTGCCAGCGTAAGAATGCCTAACTAGAAAGTGTTAGAGAGCTGTGCTTATTATAGCAATTGCTTTACTAGATCTAGAGTTAGCTTTCTTACTATAAATAGCTTAAGGACACGTTGCCTTTACTAGTAGGTTACGTGTACACCTACGTAATCTGCTAGTAGGTTGCGTAATTGTACACATAATTGCGTATGCAATCTACTTAGAAATCTACTTTAGATTTCTAAGCATCTATTAGTAATAGCTATTCTAGCCTCTTCTACTTTGTAATAGAGAGAAGAGATGTAACAGGCTAGGCCTAGGTGCTAGCTCCTTAGTATACACTGCTTTAGCACTACTCTAGCTTACACCTTTTAGCATAGACTACAGCCCTGCTACAAAGCTAACATGTTTAAAATAGAGTTATAAAAACTCTATAACCTTTACTCTAGAGGTTGTTCTCTATTAAATCTAGCTTGTATATTACTAGCAAATTTCTTAAAGGTTAGTTCCTTACAATTAGATTTAATTACTAAAGAAGAACCAATAAGTAAGATGTTTAATAACGCTGCTAGGCGTCTAGGTAAATATAGCATTAAGCTATGCACTAGTAACAATGATTAGTTAGATATTAGAACTAAACTCTAGAAACTTACTACCTTATTAGTACTAGAAGAGTAGTAGGATAAGCTACTAGCTTCTGTACTAGAACGTCTAACTACCTACTTATTATAAGTAACTCTACTTAAGGCTGCAGTAACTATTGCTAATAATAAAGCCTACTCTACTATAGACTCTAACTAGAACCTATAAAGAGAAGATATAAGCAAAACTATATAAAGGTTAGTTAAAGCCTAGGTCTAAGCCTATATTGTATTTATAAGATTACTAAACTGTGTTATAACACTCCCTACCTCTATAGAAGCAATTAACAACAAGATAAGTAAGGCTATAAAGTTATCTAATATAGGTAAGTTTAGTAGCAACTAATATGTATATAGAATATTTAAGTCCTAGATAAAAGATAAGTTAAAGTCTATAGAGAACTAAGAAGCTATTCTAGAAGTTGCTTATACGTTTAATAGACTAGAAGTAGGCTAGCAAATAGGTACAGTCTAGGTAGGAGTTAGGTATATTACGTAAGGTACACTAGCCCTACCTAACCCCTACCTACGCTAACCTCCTGCTAAGAGGGTTAGGGTTAGGTAGGGTCTATATATAGTAGAGGTAGGTGTAGAGCAGAGTCTACATATAGTAGAGGTAGGTGTAAAGTAGGCTCTACATATAGTAGGAGTAAGGGCAGGATAGAGACTGCATAGACTAGTAGTAAGTGTAGAGTACATTAGGTAATAGAGGATCTAACTTATCTAAGAGATCTAAGAGATCTAAGAGAGATCTAACTAGTTAGATTAGATTAATTCTTAACTTATCCGAGAGATCTGAGAGATCTAAGAGAGATCTAGGTAGTTAGATCAGATCGATTCTTAACTTATTTAAGAGATCCAAGGGATCTAAGAGAGACCTAAGAGATCTAAGTGATATTACGTATAATTATTAGAGTAAGGTACTCCTTAGGTACTCTCTACCCTACCTAACTCTAACTACTAGTCAATGTGGCCCCTATCCTGCCCCTACTCCTAGTTAATGCAGCCTCTATCCTGCTACTACTCCTAGTTAATGCGGCCTCTACCCTACACCTACCACTAGTCTGTGTGGCCTCTACTCTACACCTACTACTAGTCTCTGCAGCCTCTACTCTACCTCTACTATACCCTGTGGTACGCCCTACCTATTTGCTAGCGTAACTAGAAGGATAAACTGCATAAGTTAGCTTATAATAGAAAGATTATATCTTAATAGGTATAACTACTTAGTTCTAGAACTTCTTAGACAAGTAGTATAAGGACTCTCTGTTTAAGGAGTACTCTTAGCAGAAGCTCTAGACTATCACTATAAAAAGAGCAACTAGAGTATTAGGTCTTTTAATATAGAGTATATCTAGCTAGCCTACAATGCTGCTATAGAGGATAATATAAAGAACCTTAAGACTAGGTACATATTTATACTCTGTCTAGACCTCTAGGATAAGATATTGTTAGTAGACATTGTAGATAACTAGAACCTCTAGAGCCTTATAGCTAGAGTCTTAGTAGTAGAGGTTAACCTCTATAGGTCTAATGCACTAATAAATAACATCTTTAGATAACGTACATAAAGAATAAACCTAGATAGTATAGACTAGGAATCTACTAAAGTCTACTCTAAGAAGGTTAAGTTAGATAACTAATAGTAAGCAGAGTAGCAGACCTAAGAAGTTATAGAGTAGTAGAGGGCTACTAACATCTGCTTAAGATATAGAAAGAAGAGCTACTATATAGATAGACATAAGTTAGCCCTAGCTAGAAGACTAAAGAATGTCTAGGTTAAAAGCATAATTGCTAAGATTTCTAAAAACAATAACTTCAATAATAAAGGTTTAGAAAACTAGAAACTTCTATTTAAAGGCGTAAACAGAGGTTAGGAAGAAAGGTTATAAAGAAGAGAGAACTATTCTAAAAATTCTACTAATAGTAGCTAGATAGTAAGCCTATATTACTGTATATAATAGTACAAGACAACAGTATAGTATATATATTAATTAATGCTAGGTTATTAACATATAGTGTAGTCTTCTCGAGGTTTATATTGAAAAATACCTTTTAACATACTCCTATGCATAGGCGTAAGGTAATAAGTATAGCTAAGAAAGTAACCTAGGAAACTAATATTATAAGAATAAAGATTAACATTGATAGCTATAAAGAGACCCTCTAGGCATATGTACTAGATAAAGAAAGAAAGTAGAACCTTATCCTAGAGAGACTATAAATAGATAAGAATAAAGTTCCTATAGCACTAGCTAAGAAGTTATTATTTTTCTACTCTTTACAGATATAAGTAAGAAGTAAAGAAGTTACCTATTCTAATTAACTTTCTAAGCCTATTAGCCTAGGGTTATACTAGGCGCTAAGAAAGAGGTCTAGAATAGACTAAAATATAGAACTACTTGCTACATTAATAGCAGATGTTTAGAAAGCTCTAAAGAAGGAGAAGCTAACAGATCTCTAAGACCTTCCCTTAGAGTTTCTAAAGGATAAGTTTAGAACATTTATAAAGGAAGAAGTAGATAAGCTAGTGCCTTACTACAGTTCTAACATAGATTATGCAATTAAGCTAATTAAGTAAGATAGTGAACCTGTAATAGTACTATAGGTACTACTATAAAATATATCCTACAAGAAGCTCCTAGTGCTCTAACAATAACTTACTAGCTACTTAGACAAGGGCTTTATCTAAGTTAGTAAATCTAGTGCTTCTGCTCTAGTGCTGTTTATTAAGAAACCTAGTAGAGGTCTCTATTTTTGTGTTAATTATTTAGCACTAAAAGCAATTACTAAGAAAGACTAGTGCCTACTATTTCTAATCTATAAGAATTTTTTATAGATATTGAAGGCGTTGTAGTTTGCTAAGGTAGATGTTATCTAAGCCTTCTATACAATTAGGATTGCTAAAGAAGATAAATAGAAAACAGCCTTCTAGACAAGAGTTAGACTCTATAAGTAGTTAGTAACGCCTTTTAGACTAGCTAACGCTTCAAGTACGCTCTAACAGTACATAAACTAGGTCTTAAAAGAGTACCTAGACAAATAGTGCTCTACTTATATAAACAATGTATCAATCTACTATAATAGCACCTAAGAAGAACATAAGGCTAAAGTTAAGGATATTATCTAGAAAGTAAGAGCTATAGAGTTATATCTTGATATAGAAAAGAGTAAGTTCTCTGTTAAGAGTACTAAGTACTTAGGGTTTATTGATAAAGCTAGTAAGGGCATCTAGATAGATCCTGCAAAAGTTGCTACTATAAAGGCATAAGAACTCCTAAAGATAGTAAAGAGAATCTAGAGCTTCTTAAAATTTGTAAACTTCTACTAATAGTTTATTAACTAGTTTTCTAGTATAGTAGAGCCCCTTACACGCATAATAAGAAAAAACACAATCTTTAAATAGAGGGAACTCTAGCAGTAAGCCTTTAATGCTATAAAAGCTGTATTTACTAGAGAACTAGCACTTACAAACTTTAACCTAGATTCAAAAATAGTGCTGGATTATAACGCGTTAGGATAAGCAATAGAAGGAGTACTATCTTAATATAAAAAAGACAAAGTACTTTGTATAGTAGTATACGTCTTAGCTAAGAGCTCTAAAGCAGAAGTAAACTACACTATTTATAAAAAGAAAATGCTAGCAGTAATTAAGTGCCTCTAGGAGTAGAATAAAGAACTAAAGTAGGTAAAAGGATTTATAGTTAGTACTGATTATAGGAACTTAGAGTATTTCTACAAAGCCCAACTTCTCTTAAAAAGACACATCTAATAGTTAAGCCTTCTTAGCTAGTTTAACCTTACCTTTGCCTAGAGGCCTAGCAAGGTTAATAACTAAGTAGATACACTTGTAAGGAAAGAGAAGAATTCCTTCCTGTCTACAGCAGATAAAAGAACTAAGACTAGATAGTTTTGCTACTGAAACTATTTATACAGGTAGTAAGAACTAACTTAGAAGATAACTCTATTACTAATATATAAATTTTTATTTTAAGACTATATAGAGCAGACTAACTCTTTTCTACAAGACTCTAGAATAAACAACTATAGCAGGACTGCTATAAAGAACTAGACTAAGCGCGTACAAAAACGCTTCTAGTTAGGAATCTAGAACTATATAATAATATTAAGATGTTTACAATACTTTAGAAAAACTCTACTAGGAATAATAAGACTTACTAACTTACTAAGTTATCTATTTCTTTAGGAGCCTAGAAGTTTCCTGCATAGCTTAACTTTAAAGTTTCTCTCTCTAAGTGCTCTATAGATAATAAAGACTAACTATGTTACTATAAGAGAGTATAGGTTCTAAACTTTAACACTCTTAGAGCTAGGATTATTAACAATGCCTATTATTTACTAGTTATAAGCTATCTAGGACAAGGAAAGATGTATGTAATCCTCTCTTAATCCTACTTCTAGCTAGGGATGTTAACTGCTCTACGCTAGTATGTTGAGAACTGTAACATCTACTAGCTTTAGCCTTCTCTTCCTCTAGCATAGCTACAATTTAGATCTAGTCTAGATAGATCTAGACTTAATAGCAGAGTTATTACACTAATATACAAGAGAACTTACTAGAGCTATAGTAAATATAGTATAGAAGTTTACTAAAACAGTTAACTTTGTTAAAGCCTAGATAGTAGAGGCTTAGCAGATATAAGAACAGCAAGCTAATATACACTAAAGGGAAACTCTCTAGCTAAAAGTTAAGGACAAGATCTAGCTAAAGCTAGAAAACTAAGTCTTAAACAGCTAAACAAGTAGAAAGCTAGACTAGAAGAATCTAAAGTTTATAGTTGTAGAGGTTATCTCTCTATACAATATCAAACTAGATATTAATAGTAAAATCTATCTTGTCTTTAATATTAACTAGCTTAAGTTGTGCCTACTGAACTCTCTTTATAATTAATTAAATAATAACCTCTAGCCTAGTCTTCTAATTATTACTAACAATAATAGCGCGTTTTTTAAGAGATAGAAAGTTTACTCTATCCATAGGAAACAACAATCTAGTAGAGAAAGTAAAAGATATAAATACCTAGTATAATAGAAAGGCTATGCTAGCAAAGCATAGGAAAAGGAAGATATCTATAAAGACCTAGAGGCTCTAAATAGATATTTGTCTATAATAAGAGATAGAAGTGTGAAGAAAGTAGGTGCAAAGAGAGAACAGACTACTTTCTTCCCTAATCTAGAAGACCTAGACTAACTAGACTAGGTAATTCCAAAATAGGAAGCGTATAGCCTAAAGAGGCAAGAGGAGTA
>SATY01000789.1:0-17874 GCA_004335155.1 Ascochyta viciae
GGCAACTCCTAGGACAGCCTCCTAGTCCCCTATAGACCTTAGCTTGTCCTTTATCTAAGACTTAAACGTCTAATACGCTTGTTAGTTGCTACTAAACTTACCTACGTTAGGTAACTTTATAGTCTTGCTTAGTCTGTTATTAACTGTTTGTACAGAGGTAGAGGGTGTTGCACTATAGTTTAGCAATCCTATAGACGCAACGTAGGCTTAGACCTAAGCTTTAACTAGCCTTTATATAGTTTTGCCTATGTCCTCCTGTTGTAGGTCCTAGTTGGAGTCCATTGTAGGGTAGGCCTTATTGTTAGTAATAGCTACTGCAGCCTTAGGTAGGGTTGCCTATAATAGGTAAGTAGTTAGGCGTTCTAGTACGTAAGCTAGAAGCTCCTCCTGCTATTCTTTAGGTACTAACATAGTGGCAAGGTTCTAGAGTTTAGTCCTAACATCTAATTAATTGTTGTTACTAGTGCACAGCTTAATGCTGTACTCCCCTAGACGCCTAGCAGTGTCATTGTACATTTCGCTTATTAATCCTTATTTAGTGATTAAATCTAATTGTAAGGAGCTAACCTCTAAGGGAATTTGCTAGTAGAATACAAGATAGATTTGATAGAGAACAACCTCTAGGGCAGAGGTTGCAGAGTTTTTATAACCCCATTTCAGACACTTCAGCTCCGTGGCGGGGCTCTGGTCCATGCTGAGAGTGCGAGCCAGAGTACTGCCAAGGCGGTGTACGCTAAGGAGCCAGCACCTGGGCCTAGCCTGTTACATCTTTAGTCTAGTCTATAATCTGTTAAACTAGCGTATAATTAGCTTGTGTAGGTTGTTTTATGTATTAAGCATATAGTATGCTGTAAGGCGTATTATATATAGCTGCAGCGCGTTGTAAGGTAAGTGTTATGTCTTATTTAATTGCCTAGAGCGTAAGGTGTATTGCAGCTTCTCTTAAGGGCGTAGATTAATGTTGTTGTTAAGGTATTGTGTAGTAAGGTAGAGGTTTAGTGTAGTCTTAGCAGAGTGATCCGCTTACCTGTTTAATCTGCTCACCTGTGGAGTATGTTAATAATACAACTACTCCTGTATAAGAATAGAACTAGCTTCCTTTAAAGACTTTATATCTTTCCTCTATATTATTATAATAAGAACATGTTCTTAATATATTAGGTAAACAAGTAAAGGATATATTCTCTCAATCTTGTTTTTTAGTTAGGTGAAATCCTAGATGGTTGGGTTGCTAAGTCAATGCTTGGCATGGTCGCCTCCGTGATTCTGTTGGTCGGCCGAGCTGTGTCCTCATGGATGACTGCGCAGGCTCCCACCGATCAAAACTCCCCGACTCGGCAGGCGCATTGCACAACATCAGCGTGCTTAACTGCGCCTCTTGTCTTCCAACGCGAGCTCGCAACAGCAGTAACGCTACATTCAACTGCATTATCACCATCGTGGAAATTTCCCAATGGAGTCCAAACGCCTCCGAGGGCCGCCCAACTCCTCCCCTCTGATTGGATCTCGGAGCATGGAATTCCAAGAGGCCCGCCAGCACCCGGAAAAGCGACAATGCGCTCACGCTTCACACGATCCCTCCCCACCATTTCCCCCGCTTTTTAGACGTTTGCCAGGGCACGAGCAAGCCAGCGCTTCATGGCGGATTGGCAACCATGTCTTATGCGGCGACTGCGTCTAGTCTGTGATACCGAGGTGCGCACATGAAGCGATCAAAAGCACGCCAACGTTGGATGTCGTTTTCGCGAGTCCCTGATTGGATGCAGCGGCAGGAAGAGCGTGCCGATTCTGAGTGATGCAACACTTTTGCGGACTGGTCAATGGTCCGTAGAGTTGTCGACTAGCCTAGTGCGACACGAGGTAGGTGTATACATATACCCTGCCTTTGCTTCGCAACACCCGTTCGCCTGACGTCGTTGCACAACACCAAGACTGCGGCTCCAACGAAGCCTCCAACGCCTGCCATGGCGAACATCATACCCACTCACCTGTCGACGCCCTACCTGCTCGGGGGGCTCATCGTGTTATACATCGGCTATAGGATCATCTCAACGATACAAATCAATGCCCGGATCCGTAAGCTTGGCGCACGAGCGCCCGTAAGGAAAACATATGTGCCTTTTGGTCTGGACATGGCGTACGAAGTCGTCGGCCATGCGCTCAAAGACAAGTCCTACGAGATGTGGATCAAGATGTTTGACAAGTGGGCAGGTCCCGGTCGATACACCATCGAAGCTGGCATAGGTGAAAGAGTTATTTTGACAGCGGAGCCGGAGAACATCAAGGCTATTCTAGCAACACAGTTCAAGGACTATGGCAAGGGTGAGCAATTCAGGAAGGACTGGCATGCATTCCTGGGTAATGGCATCTTCACGACCGACTCTACCCTCTGGCACAACTCACGCCAGCTCATCCGCCCCCAGTTTGTCAAAGACCGGCTATCCGACATCGACATCTTCGAAACGCACACCCAGGTCCTCATCTCCAAGCTCGCCGGCGGCCAGCCCGTCGACACTCTAGACATGATGTTCCGCTACACCCTGGACGCCGCAACGCACTTCCTCCTAGGCGCATCCGTCGACTCCCTGCACCACCCACAGACGCGATTCGCCGACGCTTTCTCCAACGCACAGCGCGTCCAGAGCATCATCGCGCGCGTGGGGCCATTGAACTGGGCCGTCCCACGTAAACGCATGGGCTTCTACGACTCGATCCAGACCATCGACGAATTCGTCTCTCTGTACATCGACCGCGCACTCGCCCTATCCCCAGAAGAGCTCAGCGAAAAAACAAACCACGACTCCGACTACACCTTCCTGCACGCCATCGCAGGCTACACACGGGACCGACAGGTACTACGCGACCAGCTCGTCTCCGTCCTGCTCGCAGGCCGCGACACAACAGCCTGCACCCTGACATGGGCACTATACCACCTCTCGCTCTCCCCGGCCATAACCGCGACCCTGCGCCAGGAAATCCTCGACACCGTCGGCCCCGAACATAAACCAACATACGAACACCTCAAATCCATGAAATACCTCCAACACGTCCTAAACGAAACTCTGCGCCTCTACCCCGTGGTCCCCTACAACGTGCGCATGGCGCTAACCGACACCACGCTGCCTACGGGCGGCGGCCCGCACGGCGACCAGCCCATCGGCGTACTGGCGGGGACGCCAATCGGGTACAGCACGCTTGTGATGCAGCGACGAGCCGACCTGTATCCGGGCGCGTCGACGGGGTTTGCGGATCCGAAATTATTTGTTCCGGAGCGGTGGGATGGGTGGACGCCGAGGAGCTGGACATATGTTCCTTTTAACGGCGGGCCGAGGATCTGTATTGGACAGCAGGTGTGTAGTGTTTTTTTTTCTTTTTTCCCCTTTTCTTGTCTCCCTGTGCCTTCCTTGGATGTCATACTAATGGAATTCAGTTCGCTCTCACTGAAATGGGATACACGCTCGTCCGACTACTGCAGCGCTTTGAGGGGATCGAGAACTTGATGGACGGACAGCATCCAGGGCTACACGCGGATATCGTGCTGCAGCCGGCGCGAGAGGTGCGGGTTGCGTTTCACGAGCAGGTTAAGGCGTGAGAATAGGAGATATGGGAACGTATATTGAGGTGGAAAGTGTGTGGAAGATGTGTTTTATGGGCATGATTATGAAAATGTTATGATTCATGAGCTGTGACATGATGAATATGTTGATTGTGGTGGAAGAGGAGATATATAGTACAAGAAGTAACTACCCGGCTGATCCAAGTCGTATCCAAAAGGAAAAAGAAAAGATAACCCAAGTTATCGTGATGTCGTGCAGCGAGAGAAGAGGTGGTATCCAATACGCTCTCGTACCAACATGCTATGCTCCATGCTCCATGCCCAGTCTATGCGCCAAATGCCCTAAGGTCGTGAAAAAATAGTCGTCATCGTGAACCATCCCTCATCTATCGTGTCTTCGCTCTAGATCTCGCCAGCGAGCACACTGCTGCTCCCCACACTGCCGCCCAAGTCCCAGTAGTTTCTCTGACTACTCCCGCTCCTCTTGCTCTTCTTCGTGCTGTGGCTTGCGCAGCTGGAACCGCTCCTCAATGTCTTCTGCCTTAGACTGCTCTGCGCGTTGAAGTGTGTGCGGTACGTGGTCGGAGCGTCTCGCCGTTTCGCCTCCCTAGACAGCGACGAGGACGACGTCGGGAGCCCTCTATCCGTCGTCCTGCTGACCAAAGGGTGGTTCTGGCGTATCATGGCTGCGCGGCGAGCAGATGCTGCGCCGTCGTCTGCTGTCTGTGCCAAGGCGGACACTGGTCGTGTGGGTGTTGGCGTGGACCGTCGGGAGGTAAAGCGCTTCACGAGAAAATTGAAGATCATCTTTACGTCAAGATCACGCTCCCAATATTCTCGCTCTCGGGTAGCGTCCTCGGCAGCAGCTTGCGCGGCGGCAGCTGGGTCTTGTTGAGACGTGTCCATGGTGTCGGCCTCATCGGGCTCTTCCTCGATGCCCCATAAAGACGCCTCGCTATATACGTGTGATGTTTGTTGGGGTGGGAATGTTGCTGCGAACTGCACCGAAGCAGGCGAGGGGGCGGATGGCTGCGAGCTGGACGGGGCTGAAGATGTGAGATCAGTCGCGACAGCTGGCCCCAAGCCTGCGTACTCTGGAGCTGCTTGCGCGCGCTGGTAGGTGGAGAAGGCACCCGGATGTTCAGAGAGTTGGTGGACCAGAACTCCAAGTTCTTGTGCTACGCGCTCCAGCACTCGTGTCTGCCAGTCCCCCTCAGGGTGTGCTGAGGCATCTGCTACTGCGTCTTGCAGCATTCGGTCGGCTGGAGAAAGCACTGGAGATCCAGCCTTTGGCGTCATGGCTTCTTCAGGCAGCGTCTCGCCAAAGATGACAGAAAGCGTGTCCTGATCCAGGCCGATCAGATCTCGGATGACGCGTGTGGTAAGCCGTTGCCAGAAAGACATATTCTCTGTGCCCTCGTCCGAGCCCTCACTCTGCTCGCTGGTCACGGTGCGGGCCACAGAAGACGTCGAGCTTGCTGTGTCTTGCCGTGCAGTGTCTCTTTGACTGCGAGCGGACGTAGCCATGCTCATGCGCCGTCTCCTCCGCGTCTCGCGCTCAATCTCCTCGAGCACGGCCTTGCTCTGCTCCAGACGCCACTTCTCAATGCGTTGCCGCCGTTCCTGCTCTTGCGTGACTTCATCTGTGTCGTCTAGGATGGTAAAGTGTCGCTGCACACTCGACCGCCGCCTCGCAGCGCGTCTGCGTGGAGAGCGCTCAAACTGCCACATGTGCTCTTGCATGGTAGCGTCTGGTTGGAAGGAGCCCAGTCCGTCGTGGTTGGGCAGCACCGTGTCGCCGCTCTCTTGCAGCCTGCTGGTGGGTAGAGCATGCTCAGAGGGCTCGTGGAAGGCGTGGAGCCCGTCATCGAGACTGTCCAGCTCCTCCTCCGTCCCAAGAAACGTGCCGTTGTCGTCATCCTGGTCTGAGTGGGCCGCGGTATCGAGCGAGCCAAACTCACTGAAGCGTGACAGGCCAGCGGTCCGTGGGGTGCGTTCGGTCGAGGTCGTGTGCGTGCGGGCAGTGGTCGAAGGGGCCGTTGGCGAGAAGAGGACCCATTCCTCCGACTCCTCGAGGCGTCGCTTCAGCTGCTGCGAGTTGGTTGCAACAGCGGCGGCGGGCTCGGGTGCATGGAAGGATAGTTGTCGAGAGGTTTGCGGACGGTGTTGCTGTGCAAATGCCATGGTTTGTGGTGTTTAGGTGGTCGTGGCGATGTGGGAAGGGGCCTCTGACGTGCGAAGCAAGGCACGCGATATAGGTATCGGGCAGGTACGGAGAGGACGGTGAAGGTGCGGTGGATTCTCGGGATGCGGCCAAAAGCACGCCTCGGGAGCAAACAGTATCTTTAGTTATCGTCTTGAGCACCTCATGTCTCGTTGCGAGATTCGGAGCTGCTCGAGCGGTGAATTGAGGGGATATCTGGCGTAATGATGCTACCACAACGCGCTAAGCACTTCAAGCCACCGGTTTCAGTGGGCTCGCGCAATAAATGGTCAGGTGCAAGGTGCAATTCGCGGTACAACAAAGGTGTGGATAGTGAAAGGCGAGGGAGGGAACACGTTGTTTGCCTTTGTTGGTGCAAGCAAGCCAGACGCAACAAGACGCGTGCAAGACAAGACGTGGGGCTGTGGTACGTCGTGTAGTCGACTTGCTGTTGGGGCGCTGCAGATAAGCTCCTTATCGCCCGTCAGACCTGCATTGCACCACCGCCCCGCCGCAATGTCGCGCGCGACGTGAGCCCACCATTACCGCATTCGCACGCTCATCTTTGTCTCTCAAGCGTCTGGGCGAATCACGCTGGACTGCTGTTTGCTTGTTCCTTAGCAAAACGTCACAAACAAGGACTTGCACAACCAACCCAAGCCCGGATCTGCAGCAGCTACAGCAGAGGGCAGGGCAAAGGGGTCATTCATGGAATCCCTACTTGACCGCAGACTGCACATAAGGCTGAGGTCTGGCGTGCAGCTGACACGGTATTCTGCATACTGCCAATTTCTGACACCGCGGGCCGGCAAGCCGTGTAGGCCTCGCACATGACATGCTCTCATTTTACCTTCGCAACGCATCAATGCAGCACAAACATTGTTTTCTCTTCACGAACGAGCGACTTCACCCTCAAGGTGCTCATCATACGTATGCCCGACGTCAGTCACACTCCCCTGTCGATTGTACCATTCTTACGGCCAAGCTCGCCCGCCAAACCTACCGTCCGCGGCATCCCCGCGGCATCTCCGTGGCAAACCCGTGGCTATTTTGATAAACTTGTCTTCGAAATTTTCTATGACTCTCTGCTGAGCACATGGAAAGATCGAGACTCGGTTCGATCTGAGTCAAGCGTAGAATAGTATCGGTGCTGTTGAAGTAGGGTTTGTGTAATTGTATAGACAGGCATCTCAAGCATCGCTATGTGCCGTCCCTGTCAGAGCTACTCTCCCAAATGACAATCTGCTGGACGAAAAATAAAAGTGACCACCAACGCCAAACACGGTAAAACGAGCGTAGAATTCATGGATACTCGTGAAACATGACGCTTAAGATGCAGAATCATACTCCGGTCCAAAGACCCTCTTTGCATCATCCTCAGTCATTTGCTCTCCTTCGCCAACCTGAGGGTATCTCCTCATTCTTCTCTGGCGTTTGCCATCAAGAGTGTCCTTCAGTATGCAGTCCCCATTTCCCTGACATATCTGCTGGCGACCTAGGTTCTTGAATCTCGGGCCTAAAGGTCCGTTGACGTAGTGGTACTGACCGAGGAAGCGGTACTGTCTGGGGTCGCTGAGAGGGTAGAATTTGTCGCCCCAGTGGCCGCCAAAGTAGAAGAAGCCAATAGGTGCCCCGGGCGTGAGGTTAGACGTTGCAAGATGATCGCGCTGGTAGTCGTACGTGTAAGAATACATGTTCATGGTAGGGTCCCAGAGCGGGCCGCGGTCGGTCACGTCGTGGAGAATGCCGCCAGGGAGGACGTAGGGATGCACACCAGCTGTACCATACATGGCATGGGTGCCGGTTGCAGAGAATCCGACCGGCTGCTGTGTGTCAGATCATTGCATAACATAGCGAAAGCATAGGCTTACCCTCTTGCCAATCTTCTCTACGGCGTCCCACGTGTATGCTTCGCCAAACGCATGCTCGCTGAAGAACACTGCTTTAGGGACGCCATTGTGGAAGCGCACGGTGGTGTGCTCCCAATCACCAACGTGGTTTCCGAAGCGTACGTTGAAAACGGTATTCCCAAGGTTGTAGCTGTAGAAGAAGAACCAGAAAGCATCTACTACACCGTTGCCCTTGGGCACTACCACGAGCACTGCAGGCGCATCGCTTCGGCCACCTACCACTTTTTTCCCCTCGAACCGGCGACGATCCTTCACAAGTTCTGGTTGCCAAGCTTCCTCTTCGGGCTTCACAAGCTCGTCACCCTCCGGTGTGCTGGTTGGTATGAGGCGTCCCAACGATGTGGAGTCTGGGCGAATGCCTCCTCTGCCTTTGGTATCGCCAACTCCTGCATGCCACCAAGCCTCCTTTTTGTAACTTCTATCCCCTTCAGAATGGCCGTCCTCTTGGTAGTCGTCTTCCCAGTCAGCACCCTTGTCGCCGTCAGTCGGAACTTCAGGTATGTTGGTACTCCCACCGAGCCATTCCGGACGGTCCTCCACATTGTCGTCGCTCTGCAAGTACACGAATCGACCCCATCTGTTCAGATCGTTCATAGATCTGACGTTCGGGTGATCATCGGTGGCTTGAAGTGGTGTATAATTGAGGTGAGGCGTGGTATGTATCAGATGGTCGGTCATGTCGCATGGCCAAAAGTTCTCGCCGGAGTAGAGATGGATCAATGGTGCATAATCCAAGACGTACTGCGGGATCTCAACTACCTCCTTCTCATCGTAGTCTTCGGGCAATATCCGAGCATCTTGCTTGAAGCTGCTCAAGTCGATCTTGTCTGTGTCTTTGCCGTCCAGCGGCATTTGCTTCGTGCCTTTGCTTGTCCACCGCGACTTGTTCAGATGTGCCAACCCACACATGCCGAACCAGTCGCAAGTTTTCCGGTCTAACCATGACTCTGACGATGCGACCCACGCCTTTTCTTCGAGTCGCTCAGACCATGGTGTTATCTTGTCGAAGAGCACATTCTGGTAAATTTGCGAAAAGGAGAAGAGGCCAAAAAATGTACCGGCAGCGGCGACGGCGGGTTTCCTGCCCTTCATTTGATCATCCAAATCGCTTGACGAACTACCAGAGCCAGTGACAGACGAGGGGACGTGTCCAGACGTAGGTTCGTTCGAGGAGTGATCTGTGGGAATATTGATAGTAGGTAAGTCGTGTTCGTAGGGAGCGTCCTGCGCAGCGTCTGGAACGGCGGTTGGGGTCGCCGACGTGTGAATTGCTATCGAAGAGTACGCAGGGACATGGACAGAAGATATGGATGACGAGGGGAGCAGCGATGGCAAGTGCTCCCCGAGTGGCACTTGCGCGCCACCATCCTGAAAGTACGGAACGATAGGCACTGATCAGTTAGCATGGCGCTATACGACTCAAACAAGAAAGTTCAGCAGACGATGCTGGATGCCGAAGGTCCCGGGGCTGACAAAATCATGGACAAGGCTGTCAAACTCCGAACGTTCATAGAGCCCTCCGCGTGCATGACGAATCGAAAAAGCGTGCGGAAGATCGACGCCAACTCAGATCTACGTGGCAGCCCCACCATGGCACGAGTAAAGTGCAAGAAGGGCGAAAAGGTGAGAGGTAGCGGAAGCAGCGGGGCCACAGGGATGACATAGAGATGATTGTGGATTTGTGTACAGCAGGGCTGCCGGACCTGCGCGGAATGCTACTTACTGGAGAGCCTTGGCGTCCGTGTGATGACGCTCTTGTGAATTGCTCAATGTCCAGCAAGGTCAAGGGATTGAATTGTTGCAGCAGTAGCAACCATGAGTGAGCAATGTGGTTTCAAGCAGAGCGCGTCGGCGGCAAGACGTCAGAGAAGCTGGGGCTGGAGCTAGCAGGGGTCCAGTGCCTCGGGTGCGGCTCCCCAGATCAAGGCTTTGGTGCATGAGCGCCGCGTGCTTGCGCGCCCACCATCTGCTCGGCGTCGAGCAGTTTGGTTGGGAACGTGCGTGACGAAAATTGCAGAAGAACTAGAGACGGTCAGCGATGGAAGGCTTGGAACATGTTAGACTGCAGAAGTCGTGTTGTGTGTTGCATCTGCAATTTCTTTCGGCCTCATTGCACGCGCTGCACGTCTGCACGTCTGCATGTTCACGCATTTTGGATGAGTGTGGAACCTACGAAGATGTGACTGGGAATTCTGTTCTATTACTTCGATACGTGGATCTACCTCATGTAGAGATGTAGGCGCAATCACCGTTCAAACCTCAGAGCCTGACGGCTATCACAGAGGCGTCCAGCTCAAGCGCCGTCAATCTTCGCAATCCGAGTGGAGTTCGATCATCCATGGAGCGCGGACGAGACCTCAAAGAAGACAGCGTGAATCCCTCCTCTACACCCTCACAAACTTGGTGTGACTTCCCGTTGCAACGACAGGGCCCGGCTGGTCATCGACCACCTTCCAAATCGTGGCCGTAGTGAAGGCCAGTGTACCGCCAACCTTGTCGGCCTTGCCCTCGATCTCAATCCAGTCGCCGTCCTTGGCAGAGCTCACGTAGGAGATGTGAATGTCGGTAGACACGCCGGCCTTGTCGCGGTTGTCCCATGCAGCAATGGCAATGCCGCCAACCCAGTCAATGAGGGTAGCAGAAACTGACCCGTGAATGCCGCCGTGTGTGTTCACATGGTTCTTGTTGAGCAAGAGCCGCGCGCACACAACACCCTTGGAGGCATGAGTCAGCTGGATGTCGTCTAGCAGGAACTGGTAGATGGGGCTACGCGGCTTCCTGGCCTCCCAGAACTTCTGGACGTGGGCGAGGATGTCGGGGTTGTTGGGCGCGGAAGCCATGGTGCTGGTCGAGTGGTGAGGATTTTGGGAGCTGCAGAGGCATGGCAATGTTAGCAGCCGCACATGACTTCACCAATCAGAGTGGGGCGTCGCCGCCGCTCCGTTGGACAGCGGTGAAACGACCACTACCCCAGACGTCTCCGAGCAAACGAAGACGCCACTTGTGCTCTTCTCTGCTGACCGAGACTTGTTCTGCGGGAATCCCTTGAATCCCCTTGAGCTCCATGCACGCGCTCACGCAGCCACCATGAGCGACCCCATTGCAAACGCACCCGGCACTGCCGCTGACGAGCCTCTGGATGAAGCTGTAGACCAAGTCATACAAGACACAATCCCCCAGAAGGAAACCGACCACGCGCCGCCGTTGGACGTCAAGGCGCTCACAGACCGCGCGCTGCACTTCTTGGCGACGGCCAGCAACGAGACGCTCGGAGCGTGCCTGGTGGGTCTTGGAGCCGGCACATATCTAATCCTCGGGCGAGTCGGGCTGGTGCTCATCGGCGTCGTTGGCGGTGTTGTTCTTCACGCGACCTGGGAAGGGCAGTCACACAGCGCTGAGAGCCCAGAGCACAAGGGCAAGAGCAGCGAAAGTCGGAAACGGGAGCTGGGTGCACATGTCGCGCACAGGATCCTGGATTGGAGGGACAACAAGGCGCAAGGGCAGCAGGATGACGACACCGACAGCTCAGATCTGAGCGTGAAGCTGTACTCTGGCAAGAAACTCGACTTTTCACACTTCAAGCCAGAGACAGCGGCCGCGCTGACGGAGCTGACGGATGCTGTGATTCGGGACTATGTCAAGTATGTCCTTGGTGCGCTACATACAAACCCATCTAATGCAACACAGGTGGTGGTATTCACCCATTCTGCCTGCCGAAGATGCTTTTCCCGACTCGTGCCGCCAAACTTTCACTGCCTTCCTCCTCTCTGTATCAGCACACCTATCTCGCAAGCGACCCGCAGACAATTTCGTCGACTTCGTCACACGCTCGTCCTCCTTCATCATCATTCTCCTGCAAGAACTATCTACCGCAATCATGGCATCCCCCGGTGACGCACCGAGCGAAGCTGTTGACATATACCTCAAGATGAAGCGAGACAGCACACTCGCCAACATCCTCGACCCTGAATACCAAACACGGCAGTTCAGTGTCGCTGCCGAGGACATCCTCCAGAACTACCTAGAAGCGAAGACATACAACTGCATGCCAGCCAAGGTGTTTCTACATCAGATTCTCGCCAAGGTCGTCCTCGAGATGATTGTAGTGAGCTGCTCGAAACCTGACTTCATCAACGGCTGGATTGTGTACCTTCTCCAAGACGGCGAGCCTGAGCTAATGAACGCCATCGACGCAGGCGTCGAGGAGTCGTCTGGCCAGCTGCAGAACGTCAAGGACAACATCGAAAGGACAACAGGAGAAACCATGTCGCCCGAGCGCAAAGAGCACAGGCGCCGTGTCAGTAAAGCTCAAGATGCCATGGATGAGGCCATGCAAGAAGCACAGCGCTTGAGCCGGTTAATCGCCGAAGAAGACGCTAAGCGTCTGAAGAGTCTGGGCGAATCGACTTCATCATTGACTGATGATCAGTCGGCAAGCACGACACAGGGGATCGTCACCCCAACCTCGTCCCAGAGCGAGGCTACAGCCGAAGGCGAGGTGACGGACCTGGGCATTACCGGGTTACCAACGCAAGCACCATCACAGGTCGCACCAGCATCTCCTGCGAAAGCTAGCGACGAGTCAAAGAAGGCCTTCACAAGCTTCGATCAGCTGTTGGGCAACAACCCACCGACCGCACTTCTCGACGATGACGATCGACCACCTCAAGCAAGACCGCCTCCCCTCACTCTGTACAACAGCACAATGTCCATCTTCGACGACAGCATGCCGGGAGAGAAGGGCATCATGAGGAACAAACCTAATATAGAGTACTTGATCCAGATTGAGCCTTCGTCTCATCACCACTCAGGATGGATGACTGCTCGTAAATACACCGAATTTGAGACGCTGCACGAAGTCATCCGTCGCATTGCAGCTATCACAGGTACGACCGGCTTTCTTGAAGCGCACGCGGAGTTGCCTGTTTGGAAGGGTCACACCAAGCCTTCCCTCCGTGGTGAGCTAGAGCGCTACCTGAACGATGCGGTCAAATTTAAGCCACTTGCTGAGAGCGAAGGCATGAAACGCTTCCTTGAGAAAGAGTTGGGAACTGGCAAGACACCTGGTGGCGGCTTCCCTGGTATCGGCTGGGCGGGTCAGACTTTCGATACCATGGGCAAAGGCATAGGTTCCACATTCGACGTGCTGAGCAAGGCGCCGAAGGAAGTCGCTGGAGGCGGAAAGGCACTCTTTGGCGGCGTTACAGGCGTTCTGGGCAGCGTTGCACCGTTTGGAGCAAAGAAGAACCGCGATTCAGTGACAAACGTAACAGCCACCACACCAAGCGCCAGCAGCAGCACCGCGAACCTCTCCCGTGCCTCCACAAACACAACTGAACCCCCCAAGACCCGCCACAGCCGAGCCGAATCTGTGGTTGCTGAGCTTCCCACACACATCCGTTCGGAAAGCACAATGTCACTTGCTTCGAAACGTACATCGATGGAGTCAATACGCAATGCGAACTCGCCAGTCATTGATCAGCAACCCCAGCGCGAAGCTCAGATGGAGCGGCGACCTTCATACAACCCCGATGGCGATGGCAAGCGCTCTGGCCGCTCCTCGAGATACGGTTCAAGAGCGAACAGCCGTGCTCCAAGTCCCAGAAGAAGTATGGATCTCAGCCCTCTCCTCGGCGGCGACCAAATCCTCAACCTACCACCCATGCCCAGTGAGATCACAGATGACTACAACACTGCGCCCTCCCGCCCCTCTCTGGACCCGTCCCACGCCCGAGATGTCTCTCGAACATCTTTAAACTCAACGACAATACCCACAAATAACGATTCCGTACCACCGGTCCCCGCTCTACCACGCCGCCCATCAGCAGCCTCCGTCCCAGCATCGACCACGACCTCGCCCTCGAAGCCCCCCAAACGACCAAAGACCCACACGCCCCTCTCCGAACCCGAGACCACCGTCCTCATCGAGCTCTTCTTCGCCGTAATCAACGAACTCTACACCCTCTCCTCCGCCTGGACACTACGACGCACGCTGCTCAACGCAGCCAAAACCTTCCTCCTGCGCCCAGGGAACCCACAACTATCATCCATCACGACGCTCTTCCAAACGACGCTCGACTCGAGCACCTCGGACGAAGGACTCGCGCGCCAGCTGCGCAAGATGCGCGAGAACGCTCTGCCGACGGAACAAGAACTAGCGGCGTGGCCTGCCGAAGCAAGCGCCGAGGACAAAGAGAAGCTGAGGCTCAAGGCGCGGAAGTTGTTGGTTGAGAGGGGAATGCCAGGTGCTCTTACTAGTGTTATGGGCCAGGCTGCTAGTGGCGAGGCGCTGGGGAAGGTGTTTGATTGTCTGCAGGAGCCGAGGGTTGCGAGGGGCGTTATGTTTGGCTTGGTGTTGCAGGGGTTGAGGGCTGTTACGCAGTGATGAACTTTATTGGGTTGGATGACTGTAGGATACGAATATATGATGATACTTGTGCGTAGGCTCTTTTTTGGACGCAGGATATAGTACTGGCGCTTTTTTCTACTGCTCCTGTCAATGTCATCAAGTGGTACGGTTAAGGCCTTGCTTTCTTGTCGTGCAGTCTATCTCTTCACTGGTGTACTTCTGGCTGAAGAGGGTATTGCTAGTGCAAAATGAAGACCTTTATCTGGTTCAGGACACTCTGAGCGCAAAAAATATCTCCGCTCCCAGAATCGAACTAGGGACCTTTCGATAACAATGTTACTATTACAGTCGAACGTGATAAACCAACTACACCAAGCGGAGTTGTACAGCTGAGAAAGCCGTGCTTGTGTCTGATTTGACTGATGTAGAAAAGTGAGAATTGTTCACTCTATATAACCTGCATTTGAAAGCCTCGCTTTCAGTGAAAACAAATGCCAAATACCGATCAAAATCGAGTAATTCTATGAACGTCTTGGCATCACACTATCCCGCCTATCTCAACCTCCAATCACACCTCCCCCACCCACCCTACCATTTCATCTCCACCCACCTCGATCCACAATGACAGACGCAGCAGACGACGAATGGGAATACGAGTACTCGTCCACCGAAACCGAAGCCTTCTACATCCCCATCGACCTCTCCAACGTGCCCACCGGACAACCACTAATCGACAGCGAGCGGCGAACAGGCCACCCGACGCTACTGAAGAGCAGATTGCGCGCGCTGAACGCACAGCGCGGACAGCAGCAGGAAGTGCCGGTCGTCGGGGGGTCGAGTAATTGCGACCCGGCGATTCTTGGTGAAGCGCAGGTCACGGGGTTGCATACCCCTAATCCTCTTGTTGTGTATAATGGTCAGTTGTTGAGTTGTCAGTGGGCGGCGACGGTGGGGTCGGATTTGTTCTTTGTGAAGCCCGGTGCTGGTGGGGAGGAGCCGCTTCGTTCGTTGCCGAATGTGGAGGTGTTGGCGGTTGGGTCTGCGAAGTTGGTGGCTAGAGTTGGACGGTTGCGGCCTCGGGATGAACTTTTTGATGGCGTTGGTGAGGGTGAGGGTGAGGGTGTGGCTCCAGCGCACGCTGAGGTAAATGTTACAGATGCGCAGGATTCTGCGAGCGTCTCAGAGCCGGAGCCGGCGAGCTTCCTGGCGAAGTTGAATCAGGCGAAGGCGAAAAGAGGAGATTCGACGCGTCTTGCTGTCGTGCAGTCGGGGGGTGGTTCGCGCTTGGTGGCCGAGGCTGTATCTGGTGTTACTCAAGATGCTGCTGGGCAAAGTGCGGGCGATGTCGAGATGGGTGGTACATGAATCAGCCGCGGAAGCGGATTGGACATTTTCAAGAATCGTGTTTGTTTTTTGGTTGATGAAGAGGAAGACATTCAAACGACAACTGTGTTGTTGAGACGAACAACACCCAGACGCCTACCTCCCTCGCCCGAACACAACAACCCAGTATCCCTCCCGATCAACACCTGATCCTAGCGAAGAGACCTAGCCGCTGGCTTCGTCTTCCTCACTCACCATCTCACGAAGGATACTACCACCGTGCATTGCACTGGCATTCCATCTCATCTCATCTCACTTTACATCACTTCTACTACATAAGAAGTTCGACAAACATGGGATTCATATCTCGGTACAATGCAAACATATGCAAGACTTTTCAAGCTACGTTGGTGTTAGAGAAAGAGTTAGGGCGAGGAATCCTTACCTGAGACAGTCAAGTGGCAAGGAAGCATATGAAAAGGCGAACCGAATGCGAAAATGGTGTTTAGACATGAGTGGAAAGCTACCTACGTACTGTTCGCTGGCGTGATGAGGTTCTTCTTCTCCTTCTCTGCTCTTTTCTGCTGCTGCGCCTGCTGCACCTGTTCCTACTTTCAAATGGTAATTATACACAATATGCCACACGCACCCTACCCTCAACACGCCTACTGCTTTGCGCGCTTCTCCTTGTCGCTCGTTGTCTGGCTGACGTTGAGGCCGAGGCCGTTGGAGTCGAGGTAGACCTTGTTTGCGCTCTTCTCGAGGATCTGGGCAATGTTCTTTGCGTTCTCGAACTCGCGCAGGTCGACGTAGGTCCTGCTCTTCTTGATGGCGTCACCAATCAGCTCGGCGGAGCGGGCCTCTCCCTGGGCGCGCACGACTGTGGCTTGCTTCTCCTGGCGGGCTTTGTCGACGACGAAGGCGGCGCGCTGGGCTTCTTGCTGGGCGACTTGCTTGGCTTCGACGGCGGCGGTGAATTCGGGGGAGAAGGCGAGGTGCTGGGGGTGTTAGTGATGGTTAAGAAGAGCGGGGGAGGTGCTGATGGTTAAGAGGAACGTGAGAGGTGCGGATGAATAAGAGGAACGTGAGAGGTGCGTACGGTGAGGGAGACGTCGTCGAGCATGATGTTGAACCTCGCGGCTCTCCGGACCAAGTTGTCGCGGACCAGCCTCGAGACGTTTTCACGCTGGGTGATGAGCTGGGAGGCGTTGAACTGGGCGACGACGCTCTTCAGGACCTCGTTGACAATGGAGGGCAGGACGCGCTCGTCGTAGTCGGTGCCGAGGGTGCGGTAGATCTGCGGCAGGGCGTCGACGCGCGGTCTGCTGAGGACTCTGCAGGTGATGTTGACCATCTGCAGGTCCTTTGTGCCCGTCAGCGAGGCCACGTTCCTCGGCTTGGCGCGCACGTCGTAGGTGATGGGCGTCTCGAACCACGGCATGTTGAAGTGGGTGCCTTCGTTGTAGATTTCCTTCTGGACGCCGCCCAGTCGTGTGTACTTGATGGCGCGGTGGCCTCCGTCGACGTTGAAGAGGGCGTTGTTGGCGAGCCAGAGACCGCCGCCGAGCAGGACGAGGCCTGCGATGCCGCCTGCTGTGCCCTTGGGTGCGCCGCCGCCGGAGCCGCCTAGGCGCGAGGTGCGGCGGGTGAGCTCCTTCTGGATGCGCTGCCACGCTTCCTTTGGGTCGGGTGCAGCCATTGCGGGGGTGGAGATGTGCGGGTGGAGGTGGGAGATATTCGAGGTGGGAGATAGTCGAGGTGGGAGATATTCGAGGTGATGGTGGTGGCAGAAGGCAATGTCAGATGGAGGCGTCGACACTACGCTGGCCCGGGTGGATGATGCGTCGAAAAGTGAATCACCGACTGCCGACCACGGCAACGCAAGGGCATGACTAACCGCGCCAGGCACGAACACGCCGCTGGTGCAACCTGACCTGACAGCTCCCTCTCCTTCACCGCTGACGTGAAGCTGGGCACGGTGAGACTGAAACGCTGCTCGCTCTCCCTACAAGCCCGCCCAGCAACATGTCGTCGGGCTTGCACCGCTTGAAACCCGTTGTCGACGGCGGGCACCATACCAGACGCCCCAGCTTGCGCTTGGGCCACCCATCCAGCGCCGGAGACCAAGACACCAGCTGTCCAGAACCTCGCTGAACACGCACACCACCCGCCGTACTCTCTAACTCTCTTCTGCCCAGCTGGTGGTAGCCGTCTGTTCGTCTGCCTTTTCTTTCACCATACCCCATTGCATCCCAGCACCGGCCTGCTATCTCTCTTGCGACTGTCCCATGCGGCCTTGTGCGGAGCTACCTTCATCTGATGTGGGTTGAGACCATGAAAGAGAAAGACAATGTGTGAAGATTCGACTGACAAGACCCAGACTACACGCTACGACCTACCAAGCAACCCACTACACCAGTAATCCGTGACACCCACCACTGTCAACCCACCGCGACACCTACTACTACAACCACTGCGACAACCACTGCGACAACCCCACCGCCAACCACCGCCACAACCCCCGCCACCCCCA
>SATY01000790.1:0-17873 GCA_004335155.1 Ascochyta viciae
ATATAATAACTTGTCTATTATATTATCTTATTGTTACTATATTTACTCCTCTTGCCTCTTTAGGCTATACGCTTCCTATTTTGGAATTACCTAGTCTAGCTAGTCTAGGTCTTCTAGATTAGGGAAGAAAGTAGTCTGTCCTCCTTTCCTCCTACTTTCTTTACAGTTAGCAGAGGCAGCAGCAGCAGGAGCGATAGATAGGAGCAAGAGCAGCTTATTAGAGTTAGAGTTAGAGGAGGCAGGCAGCAAGAGAGAGCTATAAATAATAACTGCTACCTTAGCTACTACTAATACTGCATAAAACTTACCTCTTAGTTTCCTAAGGGCTAAGTCTGTAGGCTAATAATTAGCTTACAAGGCTGCTAAAAGCTTATAGGCCTTAGAGAGGGCAAGCAGGGGGCTATATATATTAGTAAGCAATTAATAGATAAAAAAAGGAAGATTACTTACTAGGTGTTATAGTTGTGCATAGAGGCACAGCGCTAGCAGTAGGAGCTACTACCTAAGTAATTAAAACACTACTTATCTAAACAACTAGCAATAGCACTATTAATACACTCTAAGTAGGACTTACAACACTAGGCTGTTTTAGCGCTACAGGCGCTAGAGGCAGAAGTAGGAGAGGAGGACAGTATCTGCTTATTAGAGCTAGAAGGCATTGATAGCGTGTAGGGAGGCGAGGGCAAGGGTAAGGATAAGCAGGGCAGCAATATAGAGAGAGAGCGTAGCAGCAGCAATAGCAACAGCTAGTAAGGTAGCAAGCCTAGGGGAGAAGCTAGTAGTAAGCTTAGAGAGCTTAAAGAGGAGGAGACAGTAAGCAAGGCAGAGCGCAAGCAGGTAGAAGAGCAGGTAGTAGAGTAGGTAGTAGACATAGTAGTAGTGTACGCCTACTACGCAGTAGAACATTTCTATAAGTATTAATGTTAAGCAATAGATATAGGTATAGATTAATTATAAAAGTATTAACCTTAACTATAGCTTAGGATTATACTAAAACAGAAGGTAGAACAAGTAATAGACTAGTGTTATAAGAAGCTTTCTTAATAATTTCTTAGTACACGTAATACACGCCTTAACAAAAACAGCATAAGCTTTTAAATAGGTAAGTCTTACGTGCTTAACTTGCTTAACTTGCTTAGAGGGTGTATTGCAACATTACTAAACGCTAGATCTACCTACTAGAAGCTTAGCTTACCTAGAACTACTCTACCTAAGGTTAGGCTAACTTACTAATAGATTTAAATCTCCTATTACTTATGCTATGTATACAACAGGCTGATTATCTATATTAGAGATATTAAGCGATTAGCTAATAGGAGCACAGGACGCTTAATAAGCATATAAATAGTAACTTAAGTAGACACCTACATATAAATTAATAATCTATCTCCTAGTTATTTCTAAGCTTGTTATCTAACAACACATAAGTACTAGCTAACTAGAACCCCTAACGCTACTCTAAAGAAATAAACAGTAGAGAAGGATAGAATAGATAAGAATGTTATATAACTACTTATTAATAAGCATAACACACGTAACTACTTATTAACAAGCATAGTATAATATACCTATTAGTAAGCACTTCTATAAATTTTATTAGACTAAATCTAGTTGCTTATTAATAAGCACTATATCTCCTTTGTATATAGTAAGTAGGAACACAACTCTTATAGTTTATGTTTAACTTTATTAATTAACTTTGTTATTAGAATCTCTTAACTCTGCTTGTAAAATAGATAGTCTATTCTATACTCTTCTTTACAACCTAAGTAGCTAAGGTCCTAGACGTATACTACTTACTTCTTCTAGTTCTCTACTCTTGTATTTATCTCTAAGACCTAATTAAAAAATTACTTATAGACTTTGTCTAAAGTGTAACCTTAATATTTTAAACACTCTTAAGATTTGAGTATTCTTTGCTAGTTTATAAGACAGATTTTTTAAGCTATAATAAGCTGTAATATTAGTTGTTTCCTATCTATAAACTAAAAGAGCAGATAAAAAAGAGAGGTTTAAAGAGGTATAGTGTACTTACTAAGGCTTAGCTTATTAATAAGTTGCTAGAGGCAGATACTGTTAGATTATTAGCATTAAAACTAATTAATTTAGAGCTTCTACTGCTAGAAGTTACTAGCTAGCGTATATAGGAAATTAAGCACGCTGCTGCTCCTAGTCTTATAGCAGCTAAGCAGCGTAAGGCAGGCAAGTTTAATAGTTTACTAAGGCGTTAACAGCAGGCATTAACAGTAGGTTAATAACATAGATAGCTTTAAAAATGTTAAAAATTTGTCTATCTATTCTATTACTAACTATTCTCTTACTAACTACTTAATTAGGCAAGGCGCTGCCTACACACGTACTACTATTACAAATACTAAAAACCTTAAATTCTAACAAAAAATAAGTATTTGCTGCTGCATCAAAGGTGCACGCATTGTTTAAAGAGTGTAGAGATTATAGGCTATGCAAAATTGTTAGGCGCCCTACTAGAGGTTGCATTACGTGTTATCAAAAGTTATCTAGGCTGTGCTGCCCCCTGCTAGCTGTTGGCCACTTTATCGAATTTTTAAGTACGTCGCGGACATCACCCGCGTGGTTTCATATGCATCCATCTCACGACATCGCAGGCCCATGTCCAAGCCACAGGCAAATATTGAAAAGACAATGCCATTGTCTTGTCTTTGTCTTGGTCCACGAGATTCTGGAAACCATTCAGCATCCGCAACTATAACAACAGCACTTTGTTCCCGGGTCCTCTCACGAAAACCTGCACAATGTGGCGACTAATGCTATGTATACCCTGTAAGGAAGCTTCGAGGCTGGGTGATGACCAACAAATATTCTTTTCACTTGAGATGGCAGAACAAGACCAAAGCCAACGCATGAAGCGGACTGAGATCGCACCGAGCGCTAGTATCAACAGCCTTATCGACGCAGCCAACAGTAACGATCGCTTCAAACTTCTCGAAGACGATGCAGTACTCCCTGCAAACCTTACTAATCCGGTTCATCCCATCTTCTATCAGCTTGAGGGTGAAGCACAGCTACATCTAGCGCTCCAGCTTGCATCGCACTTTCTCCTCCATGATCGGCTACTCGAATTTTTTGTACCCCTGGTGTTTGGAAGCGAGTCGTTTGATTTGCAGTGTAGAAAAGTTTACCTTTGCGACCCCTTGCTAAAGGCGTCCAAAGCAAAGCAGGCGCAGCTTCTGTCGGATGTACGGAAAGCCCTAGACTGTCTTGCCCAACGTATAGAGTTTGGCTTTGTGAACCATAAAAAAGAGCGCTTATATGCTCGTACGATTGCGAATGATGTCAAATCGATGCCAACATCAAGCTGTTGTCGCGCCTTCCAAGGAGAGGTATCTCCTAAAATCGAACTCACCAACAAGTTCCTTCAATATTACAACAGCGCAGATGGTTACGTAGCAGCATCTCGCTGCGCTCGATATCGTCACGACTTTCTATTTGCCACTACCCTTGTGCATGAGGTGGTGCATGCTGTAGGCGTGATGCGACGAGGCAATGTCGATGAGCCTCACTATCGACCTGATTTCCCAGAGACCGAATGGGGCTATGCCTGGGAAAACTTTATGTTTGGCAGTATCATCAATCCGCAGGATAAGACAAGACCCGGCACACACCTTTTGATGCGCAAAGTCTGGGCTGATCCCAAATTGGCAGATGCAAACGGAGGTAAGGAGTACAGCGATGTTCCTGTGTCTTGGATCGCACAATGGTTCCGGAATAAGACGTGGGACATCGTTGCAAAGCAAGGACCGACCGCTATCACTCCACCAACTGCCCACTTCAAAATTCAGATCTCGCACGAGCTTGGGGCATGGGTGGTGAGTTCAGAATGCCCTGATGTACGCAAAAGCATTGCAGACCTGTACAAACGTTGGCAGATGTATGATCGACGGACAAAATGCGAGGAGCTCGCTCTAGATGGCTCCAGAGCGTCGAACAAAATCTACCACAGCACTGTCACCGCCGCCGAACTGCAAGGTTCGAACGTGCCTATTCCTCAGCGAGTACGCGATCGGTCAGGTCAACCAACCATCATTCAGAAGCTATTGTCGTCGACGATCAAAGCTAACAAGATTGTCGGAAAGCAACCACGGAATATGGATAAGCCGCACTATGCATCAAACGCGCCTCTCATTGCGGTCTGCCGCGCTACTTCGCCATACAACACCCGCAAACGACGAGGATCAGCATATGATGAAAGTGACGAACGGTCAATGTCTATCAAACGGTTGTGCACTCATGAACACTCACAACATTGATGCGTTAAGTCAAATCCTTAATGATTAGTCGTCAAAAATCTCAAGATGATCAACTTTCTGAAACATCTGAATACCCAAATCGTGACCAATAAAACCTGCTTTGGCCCGAAACCTCAAAGCTATGATCAGCAACACCGTTCACCGCTTCTTTTCTATCTACCATAAGTACCATTGGACAGCTGCCGCGGTTCAGAAGCTTTGGTATATGATCAGGCCTTGCAATGTCATTGTTGCTATTTTCGGTCGCAGTACTGGAATGCTGTTTCCGGGCCGCGTCTGACACCTGCATTTGCACAGCCTCACCGTCACCCGATGCCCCCAACCCATGATTCCTGTAGCAGAACAAATCACGCACCGGGTGTAGATCTCCGTTCTTATCTGATGTCGAAGCGGATGTATTGACGTATTGAGCACGTATGATGTTGATCTCGACTGCACGTTGAATGTTCTACATCAATACGAGGTGGCAAATGTAGTCTTTCACGACTAGCGCTGGTGGCTGCATAATTGGTTCCACGCGACGCACCGAACATAGTATCACAGTGGATGATAGTGTGAAATTAGGATAGCTGGTTGATGAACGTGGATTTTGGATCTTGTTGTTCCATGCCACGTACACCGAATCAAGCTTTCCAGCCCCCAAATCCCCGCACTGTTACCGGTACCCGGGCACTTTTAGGCGTTCTTGCACTACTTTTTAACGCTTCTATGGTTCATCTCCATGTTACAGCCAGGCAGTGGTTATTAGCCTGCGAGATCTGGGCTATCTGGGTACAGAACCTTGGCTACATAGCAAGACCTATGAAAACAGATCTTCGTAACCTTTCATCCTTGGAATATTAGAGGCATGTGTAGAAATGCCTGGATTGCTGAACGACCTACACGGGTACGAACGTATCTGGATAACAAAGGCCAGCAATAATTTCTAGCGGCCTTCTACACTGCAAGTCGTAAGCGATCCCGAACTCATGCTTAGCCAGTCCTTCAATCTTAATTTGGACTATCACTCTACCACATTTGGGTTTGGGGATTATACTAGTCTACTTAGCGCATACAAGGTGCGGATGCACATGTTAAACTGCTTTGCTCAAGGCTTCTTACGAGGCGTACTGCTGAATGTGGACAGAACTTTCCTCTTAAAAAAGTCTTGATTATACACCTAGCTGTTTGGGGATATTTGTCGGTCCATGGGACAGATCTTCTCTCGGTTTGCACTGGACATCAAGTAGATGAATACAATTATGGATATGGGTACTTTGAATGGTG
Organism: Ascochyta viciae; assembly: GCA_004335155.1. NCBI lineage: Eukaryota > Fungi > Ascomycota > Dothideomycetes > Pleosporales > Didymellaceae > Ascochyta > Ascochyta viciae. Next base: position 5,556 of record SATY01000790.1, read on the forward strand.
TTATGATGATAGAAATGGGTTTATCAAAAATATATGTAGAAAAAATCTTAAAATTGTCCGATTCAGAGGAAAATCGTCAAGCGAGGGTATCTCAGGGGTTAGTGTTGATCTCCTCAACGCCGTGCTTAAACAAAAAAAGAACCCCGGGGAACACATTCCAGTGTGCGCTTTGCAGTGACTCAATTCCTCCTGCCTCGGGCACCGCGCCATCTAGCCTCCAGATCTCTTGCTCTCGCCGCTGCCTCTTCCCTCTTCCTAGCATTCATCTCTGCTTGGCTTTGTGCATAGTCTGGCAGCTCTTCGTCTTCAGGTGTATGATCTTCATCGAGGCCTAGCATTTCCAATTCTGCATTGATTGCATTCATGTGCGGTGTGAGGTTGGCATGAGGTGGTTGAAACGCATCACGATGAGGCGTCCTCGACATCGGGGCAGATACAGATCGTGAGGACGCAAAAGCTGGTTCGAAGCTCTGCCAGCTTGCAGTCTGCTGAGTTCGATCGGGGACTGGTGCTGGGACGTATTGGGGCGGTACTGGCATCGAGCCGTTGCTGGGTCGACGTGCGAAAAGAGAACTTTGAAGTCGATTCGGCCCGTTAGGAGACCATGGATCAGTCTCGTCTGGAAGACCTGTCGTTGCTTCAACGAAAAGGTGGAACTGGGAAGGGTCGGCAAACGGTTCGGTCGGAGATAACCACGTGTGTGGTCGTGGCCTGTTGGGTACGCTACTGCGAGTCGTGGGGCTGAGAATTGTAGTTTCAGGGAAAGTTCGTGCTCGAGTAGGCAAGGCTTCAAAATGTGAGCTGAGTGAGCTTACACTATGTGAATGGTCTTGCGCAACAGAGTAAGGTTCATAATGCGTCGTGTCTGGAAAAATCGGGTTCGCTGATTGAACACGAGCAAGCGGCGGTGGATATACTGAAGCGGAATCATAACCTTGCTGATATGGTGAATTCGGCATGCTGCGGGAATGGTATTGTTGGTAGTGACCTTGTACGTCCACGCTCAAGTGTGCACTTGCAGAAGAATGCCGTTGATGGTGAATATGGGGCTCAGGCTGCAAATGAGACGGATCAAGATGGTTGCTTGAAGATCGACCTCGAAGGAATGCCCGTAACGTAGCAGGCTTTCGACGTTCCCTTACTGATTCGGCTGGAGGGGGCGGTAGCGACTTGTTGAGGTCTGAACTGGTGGAGATCGTCGGGATCGAGTGCTGTATCTGAGATGAGGTCGAAGCCATCGAGCCCATACTGAGACGATTCGATGTTGCTCGGTACGCAGATTGCTCTGTTTGACTTTGTCTTTCAGAGCTGGGCATATTGAACCAAAGCTCAGTGTCATCTTCAACTCGACCTCTGGACCTTGACCTGGATCGGTTGTCTGCCATTATACTCGTTCCCCTCTCTGCCGACACGATACTCTCAGCTTGACTCAAGAAGCAGGTAGACGAAACAGTCCAGCTAGCGGTAGTCCGTAAGACGTACAATGAGCAAGCTTCGTTGAAACAGTGAGAAGCTAGCTGCCGGGAAGCATACTCATGTACGCTGGGGTCGTATTACAGGAGGAGCCCGAGGCTGTCACTGCGTTCTCGGGTACGCAGGGGTAGCCAAGCCAGGCAGGTTTAGCAGCGATGGTGTGGTTGTGTGGAGATAGAACTGCAGCTGTATGGCGTGCGCTAATGCACAGAGGGAACTTCAGCCAATTCAAAATGCTAAATACCGAACCGAACCGCAAGATACTAGTCGAAATCAGCGATACCAGACCTGCCGGAGTTCTGACCATGCGAACAGTCCATGTAGGACGGAATGAATGTTAATGGGCGGGATTAACCGAGCGCTGTGCCTCTCAGCTACAGTGGCAGTGGCAGGCGGGCGCAGGGATAGGTGCTTTGTGTAGAAGTCGAAAAGGGAGAGTCCTTGCAGTAGGATCAAAAGTGCCTGGTACTCCCATGTCAGACTGATCTGTTCCTAACGAGGCGGAGGCTAAGAACAAGATGCTGGCCTGAATATACTCGTGCCCGTACGGAGATTAATTTACAGCGGTTGGTCCTTTGAAGGGCCTCTTCAGCCTGGCCTTGTGCGATAGACACATCCGAGGCGCGTATTGGCCTCGACAGACTTGGACCATCGTCCTAAGAAGTTATGATGTATTAGGAGACGAATGAGTGTGAAGCACATGCTGTGACCTCAGAGAAGACCTTGCACGTGGAAGGCCTGATACGGAGGCTAGTTGAATTTTGCCAGAAGCTCGCTCGAGCACTGGGCAAGGAGCCCGTCTCTTCTCAGCAACAACCGGTACGAAGCAGCTGGTAATTTCTGTGTGACCACGCGACCAAAAACGGTATTGTACAGATGGTAAGCTAGAACAAGTGGCAGTGATGTGCGTGCGGGACAACGACCTGCCAAGAGAAGCTGCACTGCACTGCCCCACCTATTTTTGGAAGGAACAGCGCGCTAGCACGCACGACAAAGCACCCGAGGCATATCCCTGTGTGCTCTCTCCACCACAACACAGAAAGCTTCATGGCAATCCTGATAGCATAACAATATCTTTGGATGATGCCTGCCAACGCATATATTGCTTACTATCTGTACTCTCTTCTTACAACAACCTAATTGGTACTGCCTACCTTCTTTGGTTTCTCTACTCCGGCAAAGAGTAGCAGGACGTCTGCGCGTCATGTTCGTGGCGTTTCTGCTGAATCATGGCGTCTGGGTGGATGCTCCACGGCTGGCAGCCTCACATGTCATTGAATTTGGGAGATGGTGGCTTGCTCTACTCCAGCGGCGCCTACGAGAGCTCTGTGATCCGTGCACAGTGTACATACAACACTCTGGCGGTCACGCCGCATTGCTGCATCATGTGGGTAGTCACCGCTTGCGAAGCGCCTCTGGGGAAGCGCGCGGTAGTGGTTTCATGCTGGAGAAGTACTTTGAGCCGCTGATGGTTCCTGATCGCCTGTTTCTACCACCGTGTGCTCTGAAGTTAGAACGGACGGCAAATAACACACCCACTTCGCGTCTTGAAACCGACTACGCATTTGACCGCCGCTGATGCAGGGATATTGCGACCAATGCTGTGGGCGAAGTCCTTGAGGGCAAGTAAATGTCAGAGGTTCAAAGTACGAGATACCTCGGAGCTTGACCGCAACGCAGGAAGTTTGATGGACACTTCTGCTCGGAGACCGCGATATCCTCTGCTCGTATGCCGCTTATGTTGTCAGTCGGACATCGGAGACCTGATCTCCGCTGGGAGGCCTGATTCATTTCCACGAGTCTGTCTCCCTCGCTGTAGTGGATCTCAATCGGCCGAGGCATTTGTAAGGCATTCAGATAGACGTCGGGGATGACATACATGTCTCCACGGAGCAGCTTGTGAGCCAAAACGTAGCCTCCTCAGGCAACCATGCAAGGCAGATTCCCGAATGTACATCAAACAGCACGGAATCAGCAGGAACTAGGCGTGCCTGAGCGGGAGTATCCACTACGGTACACCCTGGTCGTCCAGCAGCATCGTTTCATATTGGCATGTGATCACATTGGATCAACAATACCGTTTCCCTATCTAAATGCTACCAAGCAGTTTTGATTACGAGTGGACTTGTCTTCGAAGTAAAACAATAGAGGGGTGCCGGGAAGAAGCACGACATCTCACTTACTTCTTACATGCAGTTTTCAGATAATTCACAACGACTCCATTCCAGATGCTAGAACGGGTCCTGGAATGTGTAGTTGAGATCTGGAGGCGGGATCTCATTGGCAAAACGTGATTGTTCTCCAGCGAACGATAAAATCAGCAAAGCAAGGGTCGGGAAAGACTTGGAATTGTCTGAAATAGATACTACGCCTCGCAGCAATGTAAGAACAACTCAGACGACGGACTCATCTTTCCTTCGGCTTGACTGAGGCCTGATCATGCTGATATCGCTCGACCAGGTATCTGATGCATCGTCTAGCTTCATACCCTTCTCTTGGGTAACGATGTCTTTGCCCTGACCCAACCGTGCAGTGAGCAAATTCCTGAGCCTGATGACCCCCGAGACCAAGAGGAATATTGTGACCATGCCAGCAGCATACCCCAATACATGTAGTACGATGCTCACGTTGCCATGAGCAGGATTCATCCACTCGTATACGTAGAACCCCTGAGTATGCCTAGTGAGGTACGCAAGACCAAGATACGCTGACAATACCAGCAGGACGACGCTTAGGTGCGAAAATGGTGGTGAATCTGTAGCAGATAGCACAATCTCTACGGCTGCGAATACCGAATTTAAACCATGGACTGAGAGGTTCATCCACTGCTCGAAGCGACCGGCCGGCCACCCGCTGTTCATGGTTCCCCAGAACACGATCGTGACCAAGAATGGCATGCTCGTTACACATGAATAATATAAGGAGTGCATGAGTTGGAGGATCTTAGGCCAGCGGTGCAGCCAAGTGCAGTCTTTATGGGCAAACATGAAGGTATGCATGCTGGAAACCAAGAAGTAAAAGCCCAACGACCAAAAAGTGAGGAAGGTGAAAAAGCTGAAAGACTGGCCGATGGCGGCTTCACTTTGTTGGATCTTGTATGAGCCGATGTTGACATCCTTTAGGGCAATGGTTGCTGTGTTAGATGCGAGCCAGCTATAGGAGACGATGATGGTCGTGAAGCTGTATACGCAGAGGACCGCGCGGATGCATGCGAGGACGAAAGGAGAGACAATGTGGGAGGTGACAAATGTCTTCGAAGGGTCGAAAAAACCGGTGGAGGGGACGCCCCAAGTTTCGTAAGTAAAGAGTTTCATATCTTGGTGTATGAGAGACAGTAGTGTCTGATAGGGAGTGAACACAACACAAGACTGCTACAAGAATTTGATGGAAGTAAGATCTGGGAGACTCTGCAATCTGTCTCGTGCGTGTGTCTTAGTGCTGATATATGTGCACTCAGCTGTGTGGCATGTCCCATGCGTATCTTGAGCTCCTTAGTCGCTACAACTATGCAGGAACTCACACCGTGCTACGCCATCAGCACCCAAATCGACGGACAACGTATTGGTATCAGCAACGCCACGAAGAACCGTCGCTATACCCCCGTTCCTTGTCAGCAGTCTTGCCCTATTGAGCTCCTCTGCGCTTGTTGCCCTCCATACACGACAGCTTGACCATGACCGGTCAGCACGCTCGCGGCGCCCATAGTGTTGCGCCTCACGCCAGCCCTACAATATTGCGTGTGAAAAAGTGAGCGTTGCCGGGCGTAGTTACCGACCCCAGCGGTAATGCGTACATCTCCCACGGGCATTATCCACATAGTTCGGGCTCAGGAGATGGTGCTAAGATCCAGTTTGTGTTTGGCTGTTGGTTCGAGGCCCAGTTGAAAGCGGTGGAGATTTTGACAGACCAATCCAACAACGAGCCTTGATGGTTCAATGCGGTATAGCGGCCAGCCTTGCGCACGTCTTCAGCCGCAATCTTGCAAGCCACGCGTGTACGGGGCGCGCGATATTTGGACAACAAGTGGGACTTCCAATACAAACGTGCGTGACCGAGGAAATTGAAAAGGGATATGAAAGCCACAGTAGAATGGTCAGTACGCCAATGCAGGACCTCACATCTACGGTACGGCGATGCCGAGTCGAACATTTTTCTCTCCTCGCAGCGTGCCCATCATCCCACCTCAGGGGCTAGTGTGTCGTGGCTGCTATCATCCTCTTCTTCTTCCACTCTCGGAGTGTTCTCATCGTCTACCACTGCGACTATGTCTTATGATGCATTGATGTAGGTTTACACTGTTGACGTCACGTTGCACAAAAAGCCTACCTCAAGTAATGCTGTACTCTTAGAAGACTCGGGTTTTGCAGGCTTCTTACATAAAATACGTCCAATAGGTCCGATAGAAGAGGATTGCGCAGGTCCCGGACGTACTCTGTGTCGTGATGGTAGTGGTAACCTCCTACTGGCCATGGTTGCGAGGCAAGGGTTACCACAGTCGCGCAAAAATGCAGTTCTATCAAGGGAAGGTAGGTCACTTCTCACTCGTTCGAACGGGTACTATGAAGGCAGATAAAATGGATCCAGGCTGCTGACTCTGCACCGACGAGCTCTACCACTTGTCGTCACACGTGTCATTTGTCGTCCAAATCACCTCCAAGCAGCATGGGCAGTCTCGCCGCCACTCTTTCATTGAGCTCGAACCTTCCGATCGGATGGGACTATCATGGGTGTTGGACCGACTACGGAAGGAGAAAGCTTGCCGGGCCGTCGTATGTGGACAGAGTGAACATGACTCAAGAAAATTGTGTCGCTTTCTGTGATAGCAGTAACTATGCTTACGCAGGAATCGAATACGGACAAGAGTGCTGGTGCGGCCATCTTCTCGGTGCAGGCTCTGAAGTCAAAAATGATACAGAATGCGACTTCAGATGTCCCGGCGCTGCTGATGAAGCATGTGGTGCTGGCTATCGACTCAATGTATTCTTTTGTGGACTACTGAACACTCAGGTCATCAATCCCGGACCTCCTGGCACGGAGCATCTTGGTTGTCTTACCGATAGCGTGGAAGCTCGTGCTCTATCACTGTTCCAGACCAGCGAAGACGACATGACGGTGTTTGCATGTACCTCAAGCTGCAAGGCCCTCGGATATACACTTGCGGGTCTGGAGTATAGTCGTCAGTGCTTCTGTGGCGACTCCATTGACAACAATGCCACCATGACCGACGAGGGTTGCGACATGACGTGTGTCGGCAACTCGTCAGAGTTCTGTGGTGGTGCTGATAGACTGAATTTGTAAGTGTATATATTTTCGACAACCTCTTCCGCTCCGAGCTGACTTTTCAGATACGAACTAGAGGCAGGTACTACCATTCCTGCACACAAGGCTTCCGAGACCAGCCCGCTTGTGCCTAACTGCAATCCCATTGCGATACCAACCGCCGATGCGTACGCTCTCAATGGAGGGTTCGAGCAAGGACTTGACAACTGGTCAGCTGTAGCCTATGATCCAAATTTGGTACCTTTCCATATTGGACTCACAAACGATGCACTTGAGGGCTGTACTGCTCTGTAAGCTCGCAGAACCTGGAACAAAACAACGGCTGATCTGTTCGATAGCACTGCCGTACCAAGATCGGGTATCACGGCACAGTCCGCACATTTTCAGGCATCGACCTCTTTTATCAATATGCAACCCTCTCGCGACTACATGGTGGATCTTGCCATTGGACACCGCGCTATTGTTGACCAGCAAACAGCGATGTCTGATCCTAAATACACCATCAGAATGTCAAACCGTCTGTTGGGCCGTGGTACTGTATGCGGGTTTTCCTCGTTTCCCTGTCCCCTGACTGGCCTCAATAACTCCACGTATATGGCCTTAAGCATGCAATTCCAGGCCGACAGCCCTACCGAGAACCTCACCGTCTATCTGTCGTGGTACAACGGAAATCTCGACATCCCGCTCTATCTGGACGGTGTGTCTGTCGGACTTGCACCAGACGATGCTTTCGTGAACACAAACCCTTCGGAATCTCTCTCTCAGCTTTCCTCATCCGCACCGTTGGTTGCGAGATCGTTGATCGCAACGGAAACAACTTCGTCGAGCGTGACATCGACCTTGATCAAAAAGGCCTCCAGGATCTCGAACACAGTTTCTGCTCCATTCCGCAAATGCTCAGTGCTGGATCCATCTGTACTCACATCGTCTAGCCCACCATACTCCTCAAAATCCATCCCATGCCCGAGAACCCTGCCAAATTCAACGCGCTGGTCCCATCCGCCGCCTGACATAACCCACAAAACCTTAGCCAATAGCGGTTTCGAGAACGGTCTCAGAGGCTGGCAGTTTTTCCCAACAGGAGGTACCTTCGACATTGCCACTACAAACCAGTCTCTGGAAGGTTGCTTTGCAGCGTGAGTCTTCTCCTTTTTTTTTCGCTTTCAGCCAAATCTGATCCTCCTAGCTCTATTAAGCCAACCTCATCCCACAGAGGTGAGAAACGAGCCGTCACGCTGCAGACCCACATGTCCAATCTCAACTCCTCCCACGAATGGTACACCGTGGAGCTGTACATTGGGTACGCAAATGTAACACACAAGCCAGCCAACGGCATCTCGCCCGTAATTTCAATGAGATACAAGAACACAATAAGCGGCGACATCGAGCGATCAATCAGTCTGTGCGGATTCGCACGCACAGCCTCGTACAATAGCTTCTCTCAACCGTGCAGCTTGTTCGGTGCAGACGGTGCGCAGTACCAGAGTTACGGCATGGATGTCCGGGCGTTTGCTAGCTCGGATGGTCGATACACGAACGCTACGGAGATGGAGATCTCGGTCGAGATTGTGTGGCCGGCTGAAGCGGTGGAGATGCCCGTTTATGTGGATGGGTTTGGGGTGTGGGAGATTGAGCGTGGTTCGATTTCGCGTTGATGAAGGTGTGATTCCATTATCGATGAGAAGCGATCAGTCGTACACGAGGAGTGGACGTGTTTGGATAGGGGGCTTGCTTTGGCAATGCGGAGTCCAAGTCTTGCTTGGTTTGCTTGCCAATGATTGAAAATGTCTTTCCTGATCTTTTGCACAGTTGCGGTGACCGAAGGCGATTCCTGTTCGATCCATTCTCGTGTCACGCCAAGCGACTATTTCTCAGGCTTACCGATTTCAAGATGTCTACTTAGTGACAGGGCTTAAATTGGTCTGTCTCAATGCGCGGGTTGTGCTCGCTGTGCAAGTGTGAAGGGAACGAGGAAGTTGCGTCGATGTATGATGTCACGAGCTTGTGACGTTTGCACTGATCAGGGCAAAGGTGGGTGTCGAGGTTGCTGGGTCTACAATGCGCAGCTTCGAGATTGGGTGTTGGTGCAGCTTCGAGATGAGGTGTGGGTGCAGCTTCGAGATCGAGTGTGGGTGCAGCTTCGAGGTTGGGTATAAGTGTAGGGGTGACGGTGTAGGTGCAGGGGTGACGCGTGACGACGCGTCGAGAACAGCAGGAGGGGTCGGCGAAGGAAACACCGACCTGCCGAGGTCTGCAACTTTTGTTTCGATCATGGCATGCATGCGTCTCTCCTCCATTGCAGCCAACACGACGTGCACGACTCACGACTCACGCCCACAACTATATCCTAGCCTAGTCCAGTCCAGTCCAATCTAATTCAGTCCAGTTCAGTTCAGTCCAGTTCGGTCCAGTTCGGTCCAGTTCCATTCAGTCGAATCAAGAAGCTGCAGGCAATGCAATGAGTGCCCTCGCACCCACACCCCCCACCGGGCGTCTCGTCCCCCTACGGACCAAAGACGAAGTGCGCGCCAGCCTGGAGACGCACGTGGTCTATGTCGTCGAGGTGCCTGCGAAGCATGCCAATGTGGTCAAGGAGTGAGCGGCTCACTCCAGACACGGCGAATTGATGTCTGACTAACGGTGCAGTGTCGTGCAAGCAGCTATTCCCGACTTCAAGACGGCCGAGATCTCGCACTTGCGCCGCGTCGTGCAGTTCAAGTACCTGCCCGCCCATCTGCAGAAGCAGTTCTATCCGCCTGCGAGGCTCCCGAGAGGTGATGAGGATGATCCTGCACCAGCATTATTGTCCCCATCCCCTGCGTCGCTGCCCTCTGCCTCCTCTCCTCCCTCTCCACCGTCCACGTCCACGCCCAGGGTCGACGGTGGCAGTGCGCCTGCTGCTGAGGACGTTGCTAAAGACATGGATCTAGTGCGCTACTTCCTCCTCTGCCCCACCAGGCACATCCAGCATGCCGACCTGTTCGCCCTCCTCCGCAAGTGTCCGCCCTTCGACAACGGCAGGACCCCCCCGCGCATCCTGTACGTCACTGTCCCGTCGCTCGCACCCATATCCGCCGAGCAGTCCGAGCAATGGAGCGAGCATTACTGGCCCATTGCCTACAAGAACACCAATCCGTACGGTCCGCACCCGAGCCTTGTTTCACGCAACCAGGCAGAGATCGAGGACAAGGTGGGCGACTGGCTGGCACTCGCACGCTCGGCTGGACAGTGCATTTCCGAGCAGTGCCTGGGCGAGTCGCTCGGCGTCGTCGTCGTCGACCAAACCAAGAGCACACCCGAGGTCATCGTTGTAGCGGGTGACTGCCGTTGGCGGTCGCCGACGGGCACTATTGAGCAGCACGAGGGCACTGGCAACGTCATGGCCCATGCCGTCCACCGCGCCATCGCCATGGTTGCAAAGAAGCGGCTGCGAGCTGCAGGCACCGACCCTGCCCTCCTCGACCGCTCGCTCTTCTGCGACACGCCTCTCACCCAAGTCGAGAAGGAATACTACGTCAAGGACAACATCAACCAGAGTGGCTATCTCTGCGTCGACCTCGACATCTACCTGACGAACGAGCCTTGCGTCATGTGCTCGATGGCCATCCTGCACTCGAGGTTTCGCCGTTGCATCTTCGCCAAACGAATGCCTCTCACTGGTGGTATGACGTCGGACACGGCTGAGGGCAGTGCACCCCTTCAAGGCGGACTGAAGCATGGCATGTTCTGGCGACCGAGCGAGCTCAACTGGAAATTCCTGGCGTGGGAGTACAAGGAGGATGGAGCCCAGACGAGGGAGGACAGCATCAAGAATACCCTGCATGTTTAGAACGGCGTGACGATGGGATGTGGCCACATTGGATATAGGAAGCATTATACGGCGCATTGGATTACCTGTTGTGTTGATTACCGTCAGAAGCGTACAGGGCTACAAGACATGAGATACCCAGACATAGACATAGCAATGACCGAAGGAAACGCATTCACAGCTTTTGATATTTCCACAATTGTACATGTTGTCATGCCGGGCACGTGCCTGCGCGTTTGGCTCCATGTTAGCGCGTCACCGCCCATGATTAACGCACGTCCGCCGTTAACAACTGGCTCTACCACACAACAGCCATGCTGCCAGATGAGATTATAGCCCAGTTGACTGGCGAATTTGCGTGTCGCGACCAGCCGATCCAGCATCTGACAGCCCTGTACTCTGTAAATAACCCACTCACTACGGCATGTGCACCTACCTCTAACAAGCCAGGCGCATCTCCCCTCACCGCCGTTTGTAAACGTCCACGGCCTGACGGCGACTGGCAAATCTTCGATCCTGCGCACATACTTCCATCTTGCTCATGTACCACATGCAATCATCAATGTGCGCGAATGCATAACCACACGGCACCTGCTCGAGCGCATTGTCGCGGCGTCTCTCGATGCGCTGCAGGAAGCGCATGATGAGGAGATAGATAGGAGACCGTATGCGCGCACTGAAAATCTAAGCGCGCTATGTGTAAATCTTCAAAAGATGTTGGAAGGGAGAGGGAAATTTGTGCTGGTGCTGGATGCTATCGACAAGCTCAGAGAAGGCGGTGGTACACTCATTGCAGCGCTGGGGAGGCTGGGTGAAGCGGTACGTTCATCCTGGCTTTACTGAAAGCTGACACTGATGCTTGAATTATAGATACCGAACCTGGCTCTACTTCTGACAACCACCCTTCCACTCGCACCCTCCGTCCGACACTCCTCGTCCATACCCTACATCGCCTTCCCACCCTACACGCGTCCACAGATTCTCACCATCCTCGGCAAAAGCCCGCCGAAGGTCTTTGTTACGCCTCCTTCCGCAGAGAAGTTCCCAGACTACACTCCTGATCTCGCGGCTGAAGATGACGCCTGGCTGTGGAATCGCTTCCTTGGCGCTGTCTACGACTCGCTGGGCAAACACACCGGCCGCGATCTGATCAGCTTCCGCGCCACCGCTCTACGACTGTGGAGGGATTTTGTGACACCCATTGTCAAGGGCGAATTCGGAACAAGGGACTTCTCGCGGCTCATGGTCAACAGACGACACTTGTTCCAAGGCGAAGAAGCCGTGTTAGATCGTATCATCGCGCCTCAACCCCCGACCACGACCGGAGCCAACAAAGTCATACTTACAAGAAAGGCAGTGTTGGGCATCGTGCAGAACCTCCCGTTCTACACCACACACCTTCTCATCGCAGCCTACCTCGCGAGCTACAATCCAGCCAGGACCGACGTAACGTACTTTATGAAGCATACAGACAAGCGCAAGAACAAACGTCGCGCGCCCGGTCCGGCCTCTCTATCGACCACCTCCAAGGGCGGCGTCAAGCACCGTCGCATTCCGCGCCATTTGCTTACACCCAGCCCCTTCTCGCTAGATAGATTGTTTGCTATCTTCAGGGCGCTACTGGTCGATGGTGTGCCCCAGACGGCCGATCTGTATACCAGTGTCGCCACGCTGACGAGTTTGAAATTGCTGGTCAGGACAGGAATTGGCGGCGCCAACGATGCGTTGGAAGCGGGTGGACGGTGGAGGGTGGGGTT
>SATY01000791.1:0-17862 GCA_004335155.1 Ascochyta viciae
TATATATATATATATATATATATATAGGCTAAATAGCTTAAGTTGCCTTTTAAGGTAATAGCTATTCCTAAAAAGAAAACTATCTAATAAGGATTATAAGAAGAAATTCTTATAACTTTACACTTACTAAACTATAAAAATATATAGTACTTATTTAGTATCCTCTAGATCTTGCTAATAATTAGTAGAAGAAGAGAACACTAAGAAACAGCAAGTAAGAACTTACTTCCTAGCAGTAAGCGTAAGCAAGAATATAGCTAGCGCAGCTAGTAGAGTAACTACTAGTAGAGAAAGTCTAGACCTGTCTAGCTAGCGTATAGTTAATATAGACCTGAGAGTCTTTAAAGCTGCTAGTGTATTAGGTATATAGAGACTACTTACTCTAATTCTTAGCCTACTTACTAGTAGAAGGAGTGTTATTAAAAGCTTTCCTAATCTTATTATTATTAAGGACAACGTTTTCTGCTGTAAGCTTTGCCTTCTTAAATAAGTAAGTTATGGAAGGATTAGAATCTATAGAAACACTAGTGCAACTCTAAATAAAATAAAAGAGTTAGTAGAATAAGTAAACTATAGGTAAGAAAAAAGTAACTTACCTACTTACCTTATAACTTCTTAGTAGGGGAATACAAGATAGTAAGATACTTAGAAGGCACTATAATTAAATAAAGCTAAGTAGCTTAGCTTAATAAATAAATAGTAGTAGAATTATAAGTAGAAGGTGCGCAGACAGAGAAAGTAGTGCAACAAAGAATGTAAGAAGTAGAGAGTAGATAATAAAGTTGTTTTAACTAAGGCGTGCGTTAATAAATAAAGAATAAGTAGAGGAGTACTATAATAGGCTAGGCCTAGGTGCGAACTCCTTAGTGTATACTGCCTTAGCACTTTTCTAGCTTATACTATCTAGCATTAACTAGAGCTTTGCTACAAAGCTAAAGTGTTTAAAATAAAGTTATAAAAACTCTACAACCTCTACTTTAGAAGTTGTTCTTTATTTAATCTATCTTGTATTCTACTAGCAAATTCCCTTTAAGGTTAGCTCTTTACACCTCTCTTACTAGCTCTTTAACCTCTTTCTCTAGCTTCTCTTTCTATAAACCTAGTTCTACTAACTTCTACAGCTATTTACACAATTTTTACTTTCTATAATTTTCCTTTACTATAAACCTAGTTCTGCTAATCTCTATAGCTATTTACGCAATTTTAAGAGTAGAACTCTTAGAAGTTACTACTTGCTCTTTTTTTTTACCTTATTTATCATTTCTACTAATCTGTAAGGAGCATAGTAACTATACCTAATATTAGTAGTAGATTATAAAAAAGCTTGCTCTACTTATTTTATTAAACTAAAAGAACTATAATACATTTTACTATAAGTATTATTTAAAAATAGTAGTGTAGATAAGCTTTGGTTTCTTACCTTATAGTATTACCAATGCCTCTACTAAATAATATAGTATATAGTGCTAAAGTAGTATAAATTAGACGTTTTACTAACTTCTATTTATATTCTTACTATTTTAGCTAGTATAAAGTTAATATCTCTAGCCTCTATATAATATGCTAGATAGTAGCAAGTAGTATAGATTAGCATTCTTAAGATATTTCTAGCTATAAGCTAGACTCTTTAGTATTTATATTTTGTTATTCTTTATAGTAAGAGTGTGAGGGCACTATAGGCAGGGAAGAAAGATAAAACAAAAACGTATAGTATTAGATAAAATAAGAGATAAATTCTTAGAGGTTAAGTCTCTAAGAATTTAAAGGAATATTTACGTGTGTGTAGGCACTAAGAAGTAACTATAGTTGCTCTAAGGTATTTCTAAGAGTTAGCATGCCTAAGGTAGAAAGCTTTTAATAATAGCTCCTCCTCTTTTTATAGTCTATTCTAGACTGCTAAACTCTATGTGCTAATACATGCTAGTTTAAACTCTAAAAAAACCTCTAACATAAGAGGAATATAGTTAGGAGAAAGCTAGTTTGCTTATTAGTAGGTTTTTAAATCTATTTGTTATGTTGGCATAAACAACTCCTTACATAGTACAACTAGCACTAGTTTACTACTTACTAGGTAACCTTACCTATAAGTCTCTTAGAATTATTAACTCTAAAACTCTTAGTTAAGACTATTAGAGAGTTGAGTAACAGTTTAGCAGATTACTAAATAAGTGTTTAGCTAGTACTGCCTTATAGATTTTCTACAGCCTTACCCTAGTCCCCTTAAGGATCTAGTGCTCTTAGTCTAGTAGCCTTAACCTCTAGGAGTATAGTAACAAAAGATATAGAATAAACTATATAGTGTTTATAGTAGGCTTACTCTATAGAGTACCTATTACTATACTATAGTCTCTGCAGAGAACTATTGCTCTAAATCTAGAGACTATAATTGCCTAGATCTTGTAGGCTGGTAAATGGGGTAGGATCCACCTTTTCTTGAACCAGCAATAACCTCTTAACTAGTAGAGTTAGACCTATATAATGTATTATTCGATAGAATGCGCTTAGTCAGCGCTTTCAAACACGCTACTGATCTTCAAATTTGGACTAGCTTTGATAGACTTTTGGGGGGCGCCCAAATTACCAACCCCTACCCCTAGGGTAGGGTCGAAAAAAACACCTTTTTTTGCTCTAATTGCTCTCTATAGCCTCCTGTAGCAGGAGTTTGTTAAGGTACCCCCCCTACTGTTTGTAGTTTAGGTAATTTTCTACAAAATGAGCTGCTATTTGACTAGTTTAGTTAAGAATTGAGTAAGTTTTAGGGGGTACCCAAACAGCGACTTGACCCCTACCCCATTTACCAGCCTACAGGCTAGAAGCTAGTGTTAGGTGTAGTAACATGCTGCTCTAGGCTGTTTAGTACAACAACTTGTCTTCTAATAGATTACTTAAGTGCCTAGGCTCTTTGTCTATAAGCTCTATAGAGACGTTATTGCCCTAGTCTTAATTAAATATAGTTGCTAGAGGCGTAGACTATTTACCTAACTACTATAGCAGTTTAGTTTAACATATTATTACCTTTACCTAAGAGGTACTATATAAGGTATCTAGTTAGTATCTAAGAGTTGTTCTACTTCTATGCAAGTAGGTCTAGAACAACACACTATGTATAGGTAGTTTATACTATAATAATATAAGGCGTTACTCTATAATTAGATTAATCCTGTTAGGGAAGTCTATCTATTAACTATATAGTGTTAACTATCTCTTTATTATAAAGTTAGTTGTTATTTGCTCTAGACTTAAGACTTTGTAGACGTATAGCAAGTGTCCTATTAAGCGTGTATTATTCCTTGCTAAATATGTAAAGTATAGGCGTTTAATTGTTTAGAAAGTAGGCAATAAGGCAGCAGAATATTAGTAGGTAGCAGACAGAGGTAAGAAGGTTATAGTATATAAAAAGTAGATACCTTAACTTCTTCTTCTTTATTTATACTCTACTTACACTCTATACACTTTCTAATCTACTTCTCTACTGTTATACCTCCCCTGCCTTTGCATATTAATAATACTAAGTTACTAGACTTTGTATATGCTCTGCTTAGTAATATAGCTTTGTTGCCTTCTCTTGCCTAGTTTTAGTACTATTAATATGTAACTAAGCTCTCTACTAAGTCTAGCTCTAATTCTAATAGAATAATTAAGTTGTTTATACAGGTTTTTAGGCGTTCTAAGAGGTACTGTATACGTAAGAATAACTTAAGCAAATGTAATAGATACTTATCTAGCAACACTAGTAGATGTGTTAAGGTAAGTCTAAGACTCTGCCTAGTGCCTGCTTAATACTAATCTGTATAGATTATGCCTTACTTCTACTACGCTATTAACATACTTAACTTCCATATTAAGTAAGCTATTTGCAAGACAAATAAGGAGACTATTTAATAAAGCAACGCTGTAACTAAAGATAATATTCTAGCTATAACTTAGCACTATTAGTAGACTACTTTTAACTACGCTAAGGCCTGTTACCTTAGTGCTATAGCCTATTAGGCTGCTTCTAACTGTTGTATAAAGAACTTAGGTTTAAGTCTAGTAGACTATAACAAAGCTTATTAAGTTTTGTATAAGCATAATCTATAGCACTTTAATATAAGTGCTCTATTTCTTTGCCCTTACTATAGCTAACTTTATATAGGCTGCCTTAGGTACTATTAGTTAGAAGATAGCTTCTAATATAGTTATTAATGTAGATGTTAAGTGTATATTCTAGCAGAATAGTGCTGCTAGGAGTGTAGAAAAGCGTTAGTACTACTATAGCACTAATATGCCTTCTGTAGATAACGCCCTAGTTGCTCTCTTTTAGTAGTTAATAGTTTCTCCTACTAAGCCTGCATCTTAGAACACTCCTAAACATTGTGATTAAGGTAGCCTAGACTTCTAGCCTAGCCCTACTAGAGGCTTTTAAGGTCTTTCTTTTGCTTTAGGTTGCTTTTTTAGATAATGTATAGCAATAGATTAAATGTGATAACTATATAAACCTCTATGCCTACTCTAATACTCTTAAGACCCTTGTCCTCTACCTTAGATAGTTGCTAGACCAATTTACAGCCTTAGGATAGTAACCCTAGGTTAATATATTATCTACAGTTTTGTAGCACGTGTAAGTATTATTCTAGAGAGACTTCTCTAGGCAACTTCTTTTCTACTAAGATAGGTTTAGATTACTTTAACCTAACTAAGTATTAGCCTTGCGATTATAAGCAGATTGCTGTAGCGTATTAGTTACTATCTTAAAGTACTGTTTAAGGATTTTCTTATAGTAGTTAAGGTTCTCTAGTAGCTTCTAGGTAGCTTCTTTATTTAGCCACTTTACTAGGTACTCTTGCCTATAGGCTTTAGTGTTATAGTGTTGTAGGATCCCTTTAACTTTATATCCCTTAGCTAGGAGAGTGTCTTCTAAGATCTGTGTAGAACCTAGCTAGAACCTCTTCTCTACAAAGGATTCCCTCTATAGTTTAAGTAAAGATATATTAAATACTAGGTGCACTCTGTCTATTAATAGTAGTAGGTCTAGCTTATAAGCTAGCTTGCTTATCTTCTTTACAATAGCAAATAGACCTAGAAACTAGGCGTTAAACTTCTTAGATAGTTAGCTAGTGTAAGGAGCTAATCTCTAAGGAAATCTGCTAGTAGAATACAAGATGGATTTAATAAAAAACAACCTCTAGAGTAGAGGTTACAGAGTTTTTATAACTCTATTTTAGACATTTTAGCTCTGTAATAGGGCTCTGGTCTATGCTAAGAGTGTAAGCTAGAGTGCTGCTAAGGCAGTGTACACTAAGGAACTAGCACCTAGGCCTAGCCTATTATAGTACTCTCTTACTTATTTCTTGTTTATTAGCGCGCGTTTTAGTTAAAACAACTCTATTACCTACTCTTTACTTTTTGCATTCTTTGTTGCACTACCTTCTAAGCCTACGCACCTTCCTTTTAAGACTCTACTACTATCTAATTGTTTAACTACTCTACCTTGCTTAATTTTAACAATAGCGCCTTCTAAATTGCCCTCTACCTTATGTTCCTCTACTAAGAAGGCGCAAGGCAAGCAGGTAAGTTGCCTCCCTCCTTCTAGTCTACTTACTTACTAACTTTCTATTTTGCTTAGGCCTGCAGCGCTGCTCCTACAGATCCTACCCCTCCTAACACTTATTTAGCTAAGAAGGCAAAGCTAACAACAGAGGATGTTGTTCTTAAAAACAATAAGATTAAGGAAGCCTTTAACAATGCTTCTGTTAACACTTAGGCTAAAGGTTAGAGAAGTAGTTCTTATGTACTTAACGCGCTAGTAGCTATAAAAATCTTAAGATCTACATTAACTATGTATTAGCTAGCTAGGTCTGTACCTTTACTGCTAGCAGCTGTTCTACTAGCTGCGCTAACTATATTCTTAGCTACACTTACTGCTACAAGGTAAGTTCTCTAGTTCTTATTACTTAGCGTTCTTTGCTCTAGCTAATTATTTCCTAGGCCCTACGTAAGACCTAGAAGACTTTAAACAAGTACTATATCTTCTTACAGTTCTCTAAAGGCAACTCTACAAAGGTTTTAAGTGTTATTAAGCCTGTTTAAGTAGACTTTAAGAAGCGTAAAGACCTTCTGCGTTATACTAACCTTGCATTCTAGCTAAACACTCGCTTATCTGCTACTAGGTACAAGACTAAGTAGTCTAAGTACAAGACTAAAATTAATAAGGTTAAAGCTTATCTCTCTCTTGCTGTAGTCTTCGCGGAGCGCACTACTATTGCTACTAAAGAAGTAGTAGTCTAGGCTAAGACTTTAGTAAGTTTTTTTCTCTCTTTTCTTACCTATTTTTAGAGGTCTTTACTAATTCTATGCTTAATATAGCTTGCTATTAACTTAACACTGCTTACGCGCTTTATTTACTTTAAAGCTAACTTCTATACACGTCTTAAAATCCTCTTTACTACTAGACACAAGGACTTCGCCTAAGTGCTTATTAAGAACATTGCCAACGCTGCTGCAGGTAACAAGGACAATAGTAGTAGCAGAGGTTCTGCTAAAGGTAGTGCTTAGAGCTTTTCTTGTCTATAGTATTTAGGATTTCTAGCTAAATAATACTTAGCCTTGCAGCTTCTTTTCCTTTGTAACAATATAGCACCTATCTAGTATAGCCTATCCCTTAGAATAGGCTAATGTAGTAAGCAATCTTCTTAATAACTAGTGTTCCTCTTCTTTGCTTGTGCATGTCTCCCCTCCTACTCATCCTCTACTTCTCCTCTTTAGGAGTAAGAGAGCTAGTTATTCCCCTCTAGGGATTCTAACTAGAATTCTAGGAGCAAGTTTCTATCTCTATTTCTTTTGTCTTTTGTTGTAGACAACTATCTATCTAAGGCCTCTAGGTCTTTACAGACGTCCTTTCTTTCCTATATTTTGCTATCATAGCCTTTCTATTGTACTAGGTATTTTCGTCTCTTGTTTCCTCTTCTAGACTATTGTTCCTTACAGATAGAGTTAACTTTCTATTCCTTAGAGGATGTACCATTGTTGTTAGTAATAATTAGGGGGCTAGGCTAGAGGTTGTTGTTTGATTGTTTATAAAGAAGGTTCTGTAGGCACAACTTAAGCTAGTTAATATAGAAGACAGAGTAGACTTTACTATTAATGTTTAGCTTAACATTGTATAGAGAGATAACCTCTATAACTATATACTTCTAGTTCTTCTAATCTAGCTCCTAGCTTGCTTAGCTATTTAAGAAGTAGTTTCCTAGCTTTAGCTAGACTTTGTCTTTAACCTTTAGTTAGGGGGCTTCTCTTTAGTGGGCATTAGCTTGCTATTCTTGTATCTACTAAGCCTCTGCTATCTAGGCCTTAATAAAGTTAACTGTTTTAATAAACTTCTATACTATGCTTGCTGTAGCTCTAGTAGGTTCCCTTGCATGCTAGTGCAATAACTCTATTATAAAGTCTAGGTCTATCTAGACTAGGTCTACATTGTAACTATGCTAGAGGAAGAAAGGGCTAAAGCTAGTAGATGTAGCTACCTAACTCTTAATAGCAATCTAGGCCACTAGTACCTATGTAGCCTAATTATCCTAGGCCTAATTAATATAGGCTCTTAAGTAGGCCTCTACTATAGAGTTTATACACTTAGTACTTGTGTTAGTTTAGAGGTAGAAGGCTGTAGAGAGCCTCTATATAATCTTTAGCAGTTAGCACATTGTCTACTAGAAGTCGCTAAGGAATTGTGTTCCTTAATTAGAGCTAATTGCATTAGGCAACTAATAGTAGGCTACTACGTTAGATATAAAAGCGTAGGTGACTGTTTTCACTAATAAGTCTAGCAAGGGGACTAGGATAACGTCTTTAGAAAGTCTATCTATAACAACTATAAGATTATAGTTGGTATTGCTTTTAGAGAGATCTGTTATAAAGTCTATAGAGATTTTCCTTCTAGATCCTATTAGGCAAAAGGAGAGGTTTAAAAAGTTCTTGCTTTAGCTCCCTCTATAGCTTTGTCCTTCTAGAGATGTTATAGTTCTCTATATACTAGTGTAGAGCGGTTGACATTCCTAGCTAAAAGTAAGACTAAGAGAGGATTGCATACATGTTTCCTTATCCTAGAAAACCTACAATTAGTGAATAATAGGCATTGTTAATAATCTTAGTCCTAAGAGTATTAGAGTTTCGGACTTATACTCTCTTATAGTAATATAATTAGTCTCTGTTATCTACAAAGTACTTAGAGAGAGAGACTTTAAAGTTAAAGTACATAGGAAACTTCCTAGCTTCTAAAGAAATAGATAACTTAGCAAGTTAGTAAGTCTTATTGTTCTTAGCAGCGTTCTCCTAAAGTCTTTTAAATTCTTTAATATTGTTGTATAGCTTTAGGTTTTTACTTAAAAGTATTTCTGTACATAGTTTATTATCTTAAAGTGTTGTAAGGAGGAGTTAGTCCACTCTATATAGCCTTAAAAAGAAAACCTATATATTGTTAGCAGAGTTGTTTTCTAGGTTAGTCTTCACTACCTATGCAAATAGTTTTAGCAGTTAAAACTATTTAGTCTTAGTCCTATCATCTCCTGTAGATAGGGGAATGTCCTTTTTTTTCCTTAAAAGCGCATCTATATAGTTGTTAACCTTACTAGGCCTGTAGGCAAAGGTAAGGTTAAACTAGCTAAAGAGACTTAACTATTAAATGTGTCTTTCTAAGAGGAGTTAAGCTTTGCAGAAATACTCTAAATTCTTGTTATTAGTAATAACTGTAAATCCTTTTACCTGTTTTAGTTCTGTGCTCTATTCCTAGAGGCACTTAATTACTGCTAGTATTTCCTTATTGTAAATAGTGTAGTTTACTTCTACTTTAAAGTTCTTAGCTAAAAGGTATGCTACTGTATAAAGTACCTTGTCTTTCCTATATTAAGATAGTCCTCCTCTTGTTGCCTATCCTAATGTGTTACACTCTAGCACTGTTTCTACATCTAGGTTGAAGTTCGCTAGAGCTAGTTCTCTAGTAAATACAGCCTTTATAGCATTAAAGGCGTGCTGCTAGGGTTCTCTCTATTTAAAGGTTGCGTTTTTTCCTGTTAGGTGTGTGAAGGGCTCCGCCATACTAGAAAACTAATTAATAAACTATTAGTAGCAGATTGTAAACCCTAGAAAGCTCTAGATTCTCTTTACTATCTTTAGGGGTTTCTATAACTTTATAGCAGCAACTTTTACAGGATCTATCTAGATGCCCTTACTAGCTTTAATAATAAATCCTAAGTATTTAGTTTTCTTAACAGAGAACTTACTCTTTCTTATATTAAGGTGCAACTCTACAGCTCCTAATTTCTAGACAATTTCTTTAACCTTAGCCTTATATTCCTCTTAGGTACTGTTAGAGTAGATTAACACGTTGTCTATATAGGCAGAGCACTATTTATCTAGATACTTCCTTAATACCTAGTTAATGTACTGTTAGAACGTACTTAGGGCATTAGCTAGTCTAAATAGTATTACTAACTACTTATAGAGTCTAAATCTTGTCTAAAAGGCTGTTTTCTATTTATCTCCTTTAGCAATCCTGATCTTGTGGAAGGCTTAGATAACGTCTACCTTAGTAAACTATAATGCCTTTAATATCTGCAAAAGAGTCTTGTAAATTAGAAGTAGTAGGTACTAGTCCTTTTTAGTAATTGTGTTTAATGCTTAGTAATTAACGCAAAACTAAAGACCTCTACTAAGTTTCTTAACAAACAATACTAAGGCGGAAGCACTAGATTTGCTAACTTAAATAAAGCCCTTGTCTAAGTAGCTAGTAAGTTATTGTTAGAGCACTAGAAGCTCTTTGCAAGACATATTGTATAGTAGTTCCTATAGTACTATTATAGGTTTACTATTCTATTTAACTAGCTTAATTGCGTAATCTATGTTAGAACTATAGTAAGAGGCTAGCTTATCTGCTCTCTCCTTTATAAATGTTCTAAACTTATCTTTTAGAAACTCTAAAAGAAGTTCCTAAGGATCTATCTACTCTTTCTTCTTTAGAGCCTTTTAAATGTCTACTATTAATGCAGTAAACAGTTCTATGTTTTAGTCTATTCTAAACCTCTTTCTTAGCGCCTAGTACAACTCTAGGCTAACAGGCTTAGGCAGCTAGTTAGGATAGATCCCTTCTCTACTTCTTACTTGTGTCTGTAAGGAGTAGATAAACAACATCTTCTTAGCTAGTACTATAGTAACTTTGTTCTTGTCTATCTATAGTCTCTCTAAGATAAGGTTGTACTCTCTTTCTCTATCTAGTACATATGCCTCGAGGGTCTCTCCATAGCTATTAATGTTAATCTTTATTCTTACAATGTTAGTTACCTAGGTTACTTTCCTAGCTATGCCTACTACTCTACGTCTATATGTAGGAGTGTGTTAGAAGTTGTTTTATAATGTAAACTTAAAGGAAACTATGCTATATATTAAGCACTTAGTATTAATTAATGTATGTGCTATAGTGTTATCTTGTAATATTACATGTAGTAATATAGGCTTGCTGTCTAGCTACTATTAGTAGAACTCCTAGAACCATTCTTTCCTTTTTATAACTTCTTTTCCTAACCCCTGTTCACGTCTTTAAATAGGAGTTTCTAGATTTCTAAACCTTTGTTGTTTAAGTCCTTGTTTTTAGAGATTTTAGTGATTGCGCTCCTAACCTAGACACTCTTTAGTCTTCTAGCTAGGGCTAACTTACATTTGTTTATGTAGTAGCTCTTCTTTCAGCATCTTAGGCAGATATTAGCAGCTTTCTACTACTCTATAACTTTTTAAGTTTGCTACTCTACTTACTGTTAGTTGTCTAACTTAATCTTCTTAGAGTAGACCTTAGTAGGTTCCTAGTCTATACTATCTAGGTTTGTTCTTTGTGTGTGTTGTCTAAAGGTGCTATTTGTTAGTGCCTTAGACCTATAGAGGTTAACCTCTACTGCTAATACTCTAGCTATAAGACTTTAAAGATCCTAGTTGTCTAGAATGTCTACTAACACTATTTTGTCTTAGAAGTCTAAGCAGAGTGTAAATATGTACCTAGTTTTAAAGTTCTTTGTATTGTCCTCCTTACTAGCGTTGTAGGCTAGCTAAATAAACTCTACATTAAAAGCTTTGACACTCTAGTTGCTCTTCTTTATAGTAATAGTTTAGAGCTTCTGCTAAGAATGTTCCTTAAATAAAGAGTCCTTGTACTGCTTGTCTAAGAAGTCCTAGAACTAGGTAGTTATACCTATTAGGTTACAATCCTTCTATAATAAGCTAACTTGCGCAGCTTGTCCTTCTAGCCTATTAAACATCTAGGCGACTCTTGAGACAGCTTCTGAGTCTCTTATAGACCTTAGCTTATCTTTTATCTAGGACTTAAACGTCTTATAAGCAGATTAGTTGCTACTAAACTTGCCTACGTTAGGCAGCTTTATAGCCTTGTTTAGCTTGTTGTCGCTTGTCTATATAGACGTAGAGAGTGTTATAGCATAGTTTAGTAATTCTATAAATGTAATGTAAGCTTAGACCTAGGCTTTAACTAGCTGTTGTATAGTTTTGCTTATGTCTTCCCTTAGTAGATCCTAGTTAGAGTCTATAGCTAGGTAGGCCTTATTGTTAGTAATAGCTACTGCAGCCTTAGGTAGGGTTGCCTATAATAGGTAAGTAGTTAAGCGTTCTAGTACGTAAGCTAGTAGCTTAACCCACTGTTTCTCTAGTACTAACAAGGTAGCAACGTTCTAGAATTTAGTTCTAATATCTAATTAATTGTTGTTACTAGTGCATAGCTTAATGCTGTATTTACCTAGACGCCTAGCAGCGTTGTTAAACGTCTTGCTTATTGTTCCTTATGTTAGTAATTAAATCTAATTGTAAGAAGCTAACCTCTAAGGGAATTTGCTAGTAGAATACTAGATAGATTTAATAGAGAACAACCTCTAGGGCAGAGGTTGCAGAGTTTTTATAACTTTATTTTAGACATTTTAGCTCTGTAACAGGGCTCTGGTCTATGCTAAGAGTGCGAGCTAGAGTACTGCTAAGGCAGTGTACGCTAAGGAACTAGCACCTAGGCCTAGCCTATTACAGCTAGTTGTTAGGTTCTTTGCCTAGAGTAGCACATGCTTACCTTTAGTAAAGTGTCTATCTATCTACTTAGTATTATACTAACAAGAATTGCTCCTTTAGGCATACTCTAAGCTATTCTTTACTACTACCTATAGATTATGCTACTACTCTAGCTACTTAATTACCTGCTAGTAGAGTTCTAGTGTCTTTCTACTATCTACCTAGGCCTCTAAAGGATAGTGTAACTAGTGCTTATCTTAAACTCTATTAAAGCTCTAAGAGTTAATTCTACATACTACCTTAATAGGGGATTCTCTATATGCTAAGTAAGCTTTTAAGTTGTATGCGTACTCTGCGTGTAGTAATAAGTCTACTAAATTATCTTATTAATAGTTTATGTAGATGCGCAGGTAGGTTTCTAACTCTTAGTTTTAGTATTCTATTAGTCTGTTAGTCTGTCGGTAAAAGGCTATACTAAGGCAATAGTTAATCTTCAAATTATAGCAGATGTTAGACTAGAATTAACTAGTAAACACTAATCTACAGTCTAATATTAGAGTATTAGAGAGACTATGTTTAAGAAAACACTGCCTAAGTAGTAGTTTAGCTACCCTCTAGGACATAACTGTCTTAGTTACAAGTAGATACTAGACATACTTGCTAAACCTATTAACTAGGACTAGAATTAAGTTATACTTGTTTCTCTAGTTGTTCTTTAACATTAGTAGGTCTGTTACAAAGTCTAGAGAGTAATGCTGCTAGAGTATATTAGGTATAAGGAGTAGGACTAGCAGCCTCTATAGCTTGTGCCTACAGATTTTGTTTAGTTAGCATGCTGTATAACGCTAAATATACTTATATACATTCTTCTTTAGGTTTAGCTAATAGTACTTTTGTTTTAATATCTAGGCAGTCTTTTTATAACTATAGTAACCTCTTATAAGGTTATTATAGTTTTTTGCAATGATAGTTTAGTAAAGAGTTATATCTTAAGGAATCTATACTTTTCTACTCCTGCGCAGGATTCTACTAGGGTTAACCTTCTAGTAGTGGTAATCCTTAGCTGCTCCGCTTGCTTCCTAACTTGTTAGCAACTTATAAGAAGCTTCCTGCTCTTAAACCTATCTAATATAGTTAGCTAGGCGTTCTAGAGTGTTTAGGGCGTATGCAGATTTGCCTTGCGCAGTATTATTTACAAGGTAGGTAGGTAACCTAACTTATCTATTAAGGTTATAAAGGAGAGCCTCTACAATATTAAAGCTAGGTTCCTAAGCTTTAAATAAATTAGATTAACCTTAGCTGCTATAGCCTATAGATAGCTAGTTAAGAGCTAAGAGAGACACATCTCTAATACCTATAAACAGGTAGAAATCCTTAGAGGCAGTTTTAGAGAGTTGCTAAAATCCCTTAGAATCCTTACTAGAGCTGCCTATTGCCCTAGTTGCCTATTTAACATTTTAAGCCTTAGACTTCTAGATAGTCTATATTTAAAGCTTCTATTAGAGAGTAGGTAGTATAGCATTACATAGTGCCTACTGTTCTCTAATAACTAGTCCCTTTGTATAATTAGGGCGCTTTAAAAGGCTGTCTACAAGATTCTCTAGTCTAGGCTTATATTGAACTTTAAAGTTATACCTAGCTAGCTCTTCTGCCTAGTATGCTTACTTAGGGGAGAGCCTCTTTGTAGTTATAAAGTACTACAAGTTGTTATAATTAGAGAGTACTTAGATTATTAATAAAGCATGCTTAAGGTAATGTTGCTACTACTTAAATGCCTTAACAATTGTAACTAGTTCCTTATTATAGGTGTGCTATCTAATTAATAGACCTTAGAACTTTCTACTCTAGAGTGCTACTAGCTTCTAGTGTTATTCTATTAGTACCTCTAACAATTGTAGTTGCAGTAGTATAGCAGCTATAGCAAAGTCTAAAGCGTTAGTAAGAACTATAATTAGCTTTGTAGAGTTAAAGTGCTCTAGCATAGAAGCTTTAGTAAACTTCTTTCTAATAGTAAAGAAGGCCTAGTGTACTTCTTCTAGAAATTTCTATAGTTTGTACTATTTTAGTAGGCCTTTTTAGATCTTTGCTAGCGTTTTCTTCCCTCTCTTTGTTAAAGTAGAGCTTCTTAGCTCTAACTCTAGCCTCTAGGCAGAGGTTATATAGTCTACTAATAAGTAGAGAATTCTAGAGTAGTTAAAGATAAACTTTTAGTAGAAGTTAGCAAAGCTAAGAAATACTTAGATATTCTTATACCTCTTAGGCTCTAGCTACTCTTAGATTGTTTACACGTAGACAGAATCTATAACTACTCTACTAGGCGTAATTATAAAGCTTAGAAACTTAACTAACTTTATTATAAATAAGCATTTGCTTACCTTACAGAACAACCCCTAACTAATAAGTTAATCTAGAATCTCCTTAATATAGGCTTAATAATCCTCCTTATAATATAAGTATATAAGAATATTATCTAGATACACTACATAAATACAGTTAATAAGACCTCTTAGAACTTTCTAGATATAGGATTAGAACGTTGCTAGAGCATTTGCTAACTTAAAAGGTATAACTAGGTACTTAAAATAGCTGTACCTAGTCTTAAAAACTTTCTTCTACTTATTACCTTCCTTAATCTAGAGCCTATAATAGGCATTACGTAGATCTAGCTTAGAGAAAATAGCAGCTTTTAATAGCCTATCTAGCATCTTATTTATAAGGAGAATAGGGTACTAGTTATTAATAGTAACCTTATTAAGGCCCTTGTAATCTATATAGAGTTGTGGTATACTATTAGCTTTTAGCATAAATAGAATAGGTGCCCTAGTAAAGAACTTACTTAGGCGTATCTAACTCTTCTCCTGCGCTATATTAAGGTAGGCCTAGAGTATTTCTAGCTTTTTTCTAAAGAGGTTATAGATAGGTATATTTAGTATCTTACTCTCTAGCTTAATATTAGTAGAGTAATTATAATCTTAATATAGTGCTAATACACTAGACTAGTATTTACTAATTGTAAACTACTTATAGTGTAGCTCTAGAAGAATATACTTAAGCTCTTTTAGGTCTAGTTTATTTTCTGTAGAATTAACTAAAGGATAGTCTTTATTACTATTTAGGAGATCTTAGGCTATGCCTGTAGGTAGCATCCTAGAGTGTTAAGAAGGCTTCTAGATAATACTAGCTACTATACGCTTTCTTGTAGCTTTAGGAAGCTATAATAGGTCTACATACTGCATAATATAATACTAAAGGTAATCTATAACTTTAAGCATTTTATTCTAGAGCTAGAAGAGTCTTTTGTTTTAGAAGTATTCTATTTCTAGAACAGCATCTCTGCTTAGCCTATAAGCTAGTAGTAGTCTACTACCTTCCTAGTCACTTTCTAAAAGGGTGTTGATTGCCTCCTCTAGAACTTAGTAGACTAGGTTACCTAGGTGCATAAGATACGCTCTTTCTCCTTGTTCTATAGAGTAGAATAGGTTCTATATAGTAGTAATATACACTCTCTCTATATTATTAAATAACTACTTTTATATACCTTTAAAGAAGCAGATATACAGGTTAGCAGATACTAACTATAAGTAACCTAGTACTAGGTTGTACCTCTTAAAGGCAGTTAACTAGAAGTCCTATAGACCTATAGGATTAACTATACTATTACTATCTAGGCAATTAATAGTTTAGTTGTAGAGTTATTAGATATCTAAGTAGTTGCTATTAAGGAATGTAGCTACTAGCCTTTAGTAGAATAGTTTATGTTCTAGGTAGAAGTTATCTACTACTTACTAACTAATAAGGTTTCGCTCTGCTCCTAAGTTGTAGAGGGCTTAGAGTAGTTTTAGGCCCTAGTTATAGTTAGAATAGGTTAGTAACTAGAGCTTCTCTTTTCCTTACTTTCTAGTTAACTAGGAATTCCTGTTGTTACTTCCCTTGTAATAGGAATTATACCTACTATAGTTTTTCTAGCAACTTTTTTAGTTGCCCTAGTCTTTATTTTAACTCTAGCTATTATTGCTATTATTAGGCTAGGTAGCTACTAGGGTGCTATTGCTTTAGCTATAGGAAGGTGTACCTTTATAACTAGTATGCCTGTTATTTCTCTTTTAATTAGGGGATGTAGCATGCCTCTTACTATAGTTAGTGTTGGTACTCTTATAAACAACTATAAGGCAAGCTGCTATTTCTATATTGTAGAGAGCTTATTTAAACTTACACTATTACTAGATGTTATCTAAGCTGCTGTTACGCTAGATCTCTTACTAGAGATAAGGCAGAGTCTTAGACTATACTAAGGTTATCTTAA
Source organism: Ascochyta viciae (assembly GCA_004335155.1). NCBI lineage: Eukaryota > Fungi > Ascomycota > Dothideomycetes > Pleosporales > Didymellaceae > Ascochyta > Ascochyta viciae. Next base: position 16,331 of record SATY01000791.1, read on the forward strand.
AGTAATAGTCTTGAGTGCTATTATTAAACTTAAAGAAGCTATATAGTAGTAGTAACTCCTAGCAGCTTAATAGTATTAAGAAGGTGTTAACTATATTACTATCTCTCTGCTTAATATTAAAGAACTTAGTATAGTTTTTATACTTAGTAAAGATAGGGTCTTGCATAAGTGGCTTCTTCTCTGCCTTAAGGTTAGACTATAACTAGATAGATCCTTAGTTAATCTGTTATTAGATTAGTTTGCAATAGATGCTAGACTAAATAGTACTTATAGCCTAGTAGGTTCTTGTAATAGAATCCTCTAGTACTTAAGCGTATTATAAGGCTGTCTTAATGTCCTTAATCTACTAGTCTACTTACTAGGAAGATAGAGCTCTGCTCTTAGTGCCTAGCTTAGGTTTAAGTTAAATGTTGTTTAAAACCTAGATAATCTTCCTAGCCTTGTTAAACGCTAGCTGCATAGGCTCTAACTAGTTCCTAGCTTTAGTTAAGCCTAGGGCGTATAAGGCCTAGTTAATCTAGTTCCTTTAGATAGCTAGTTCAGCCTTAGTAGCTCTAGTAAGCTCTGTCTTAAAAAGGTTCTTAAGGAGTTGCTTAATGAATAAGAGCTAGCTTATAGTTAGAATAGCTACAGGTTCTACTCTAGGCCCTTTAGTAGTAGCTAGAGGGTCTATATTTAAACTAGTTACTAGGTTTGTTTAACTTAGATAGGATACTAAATTTTGTTAGAAGACTAGTAGGGCTATAAGCCTATTTGTCTCCTAATTCCATAGGACCTAACACTTAGTTATTAGATATACTAGGCGTTGTGTTACTAGCCTAAGGCATGCCTAGTAGTAATAAGTTTGCTACTACATTGTATATAGGATATCTCTAGGCATCTATTAGGTTACTACTAGGGCTAGGCTGTTGCAAGCCTAGCGTGTTATTATTACTAGCAGCACGTTAGCAACGTTGATTTCTAACTATCATTATAGGTATAGAAAAAATTAGATATCTCTTAACTACCTTATCTAAGAAGGAGTACAAAGGATTTAAATTGTAAGAGCACTATAGGCAGGCAAGAGAGATAGAATAAAAACATATAGTATTAGCTAAACTAAGAGACAAATCCTTAGGAGTTAAGCTCTTAAGGATTTAGAGGGATATATACGTATGTGTAGGCGCTAAGAGGTAACTATAGTTGCCCTAAGGTGTTCCTAAGAGTTGGCATACCTAAGGTAAAAAGCCCCTAACATTATTATAATTATTTACTAGTTTTTTTAATATTCTTACTATAATATAGCTACTATACCTAGGTTATACTTTACTTAAGTGCTATTCTAAACCTAGGTAATAAGGTTCTCTTTAAAGCTATATAGCCTAACGTACTCTACGGGCGAGTCAGCCACACGGGCGAGTCGGACAGCAGATTTAACTAAGGAAAATCAACAATTTAAGGCCTAGTATCTCTAGATCTAGTTAATAGAAATCTCTAAAAATTTAACACCTTAGCTGCACCTAGATATATATTAATCTCCTAGTGTCTAGAGA
>SATY01000792.1:0-17828 GCA_004335155.1 Ascochyta viciae
CTAAGACCTAAACTACTACAACCTTAACTGCGCAAAAATCTGCCCTAAGTATATCTAATTAGTGCCCTTGCGCCTATTAGCAACTAGGCGCTTTGTTAGTAATATAGTATTAATTACATCTAATCTTTTCTTATTAATAGCATCCCCTATATTAAATTTAACATTAATAAAGCAATAAGGGTATATATGTTTAGTTAGAGCGTTTTGTTAGCCCTTCTAACAACACTACAGCAGGCTACAGATATAGCAAGACAGATTAGCACTATCCTACATATACTATAGGCGCTAGGAACGTTTAAGGGCTATTTATTTGTCTAAGGGGGTGTAGAGAGTCTAGAAGGGATAGAGTAGCTTAGGTTACTGCTTCTAAAGTAATCTATAACAGAGTTTTAGGCAAAAAGGAGCGTGTTTGCGTTGCAAACACAGACAGCACAATCGCAAGTTAAGAACATGTAGAAGGATGATTGCTAGCTAGGCGTAGCTTTAGGGGTTGATTGTTTTTTGTATGTTGTTGTTTAAATAAACTAGCTTTGATACAGATGCGCTTTGCTGTAAAGAGGCTGTTAAATTAGTACACAGACCTCCTTTAGACCTAAACAATTACTAGATATAATTAACTGTCTTTCGTGTTTTAGTTAGACTTAAAATCAATGATATGTTTTATTAAAGAACTGGTGCTAATTGATACCCCTGTAACGGTGCTGGTTCGTGGCGCAGATAAGTGCCTTCTCAAACACTAGTCACAAAATCGAAACACAAAACAGCTAACAGCTAGATTAAAACTTATAAGTACTATAAAGACGCTATAAATATTCTTTTAATACTAAGGGTATTAAGATTAGAGCTATATACGCAATATTGTAACTATTACAAAAAAATACTATTACGTTAGTACTAGTAGGATAGAAAGGGCTTAATTATATACTATCTAGTAAAACATACTAACCTAGAGCTTGCTAGCACTATAATATAACTAATAATATTACTATACTTCTATACTACTACATTACCCTACTCTTTTTATGTAAGTACTACGTTATTATAGGCCTCTATTACAGTTAGTACTGTAGATCTTAAGCCTAAGAATATTAAGAAGGAGGAGAAAGAAGAAATAACAACTTTAGCAATTACTATAGGTACTTATATACTAGCTAGCTTTACTACTAAAGAGTAGGATAAGCTTATTTAGGTAGTTATTACAGCCTATAATAATATTTAGCGCTAACAATACTAGGGTTTCTACTCTTAGAATAATAAGATTAATTATATCCTTAACTCCTAAGGCTAAGCTAGTTCTGCTAGCTAAAAGACTAGCACAAAAGTCCTGTTTAAAGGTAAACTTAGTAATAGTACCTGCGCAATTCTTTAGAAAGACAGAGCTACAAGACTTACCAGAAAAGAAGTAGCTATTAAGAAAGCAAAGAATGCTAACTACATAGCAAAATTCTAAGCTAGGTTAAAGTTATAAAAACTTCTAGCTTATTAGTTAGTAGCTTTTAAAACACAAGCTGTAATAGTAGCTAAGGCTAAAGAAGATGCTACTTAGCAACGCTTTAAGTTATCTACTAGTAGTAAGTTATTACAGCTTCTTATTACAAACGTGTAATAACTCTAAATAGATATGTAGCTTTAAAATAAGCTAGAGTCTGTCTATAAGAGGTAGAATAGTTTAGAGTTTAAGATTAATCTTTGTGTACACTAAATAGCTCTTAGTAAATCTGTAGAAGTTGCTATAGATAAGCTAGTAACTAGCAACACCCTCTAAACCTAAGGCTAAGGCAAAAAATAGCTCTTTTGCGAAGGTAGTGTGCTTAAGAAGCTACTTAAGCAAGAGTATCAACAAGGTCTTTAGAAGCTTATAAGTAACACTTTAAAGAGCAAGGAAGAGAAAGAAGAGTAGATTGCCTTCTATAATTAGATATTGCCTAAGAGCTTAGCAATTATAACTTATAACAACTAGAAGTAAGTTATTACATCCTATTATTACATCTACTTATAAATTATATTAGAGAAATTAATCCTCTAGATCTCTTAGACAAGAAAGATAGTGATATTTAGCCTATAGGCTACTGCCTGTATATTACAGCTGCTAACAAAGATAAGTATATTAAGATAATTAAAGAATCTAATTCTAAGCTTATAATTTATTTAATTTAGAAAGACATAACAAAGAGAGGTATATAGCAAAAAGCACTAACTAAAACAAGCCTAATCTCTCTGCCTGTAGCACTAAAATTGTGATATATATATTACAACAAAAGTTTATTAAGAACCTAGTAAACACATCCTATGTAACGCTAGAGCCAGAGTAACTTAGTAAGTTAAACATTAAGTAACTTAATCTAAGAGTCAACAGCGTACCTTAGCAGGCAGGTAAGACTTAACATCTACCTACTAGTTAGGGACTAGAATCTCCAGATTTATAGGTAAGTAGGTTAAGGGGTTAGCGTCTACTAATTATAGGCAACAACCCTTTAACTAGAAAACACTTGCCTATTTTGTAAGAGGGGCCTCTAGTGTACTAAAAGAGTTAATAACCTAGCTATAAGACCTTAATTCTGTGTATATAACATTGTATAAATCTACCTCTTTAACTGCTCTAAGCAACATGTTATTTAAAAGAATTCCTAATAAGAGATACTAGCTTCCTTTACATACCCTAAGCCCTAAAATAACACTAAGACCTAGACTTCTCTAATACTAGTAGTATAACAGTATGCTCTAAGCATGCCTACTTAGTACTAATGCGCCTATTAACAACAAGGCCCTATGTTAGGAATATAGTGTTAATTATATATAACCTCTTCTTGTTAATATCATCCTCTGCTGCTAGTTTAATATTAATAAAGCAATAAGGGTATATATATTTAGTTAGTGTGTCTTATTAGCGCTTGCTTTAACAACACTAGAGCAGGCTACCTAAGCTGCAAGATAGAATAGGACTATTTTAGGTATTCTTTTTATAGGCTCCTTTAAAGGAGTAGGATTGCTAGTATTTAAAGAAGTAGAAACTGCGCAAGGTATAAAGTATCTTAGGTTATTGCTTATAAGGTAGTTAATAGCTAGTTATTAACAACAGAGTTGTTGTAAGTGTAAATAAATAGCACTACTACAAGTCTAGAGTCTATAGAATAATAATAAATAGACGTTGTTGTTTAGAAGAATCAACTCCTAGGGAGTGTAAGGCAATACTGTTGCTGTAATTACTATTGTTTATAGCACTGTTGCAAATGTATTAGACAAGTATCCTCCTAAAATCCAGCTACAAAATCAAGACACAAAACGGCTAAGGGCTAGAATTCTAAGCTTAAAGAGTACTTTTAGTCTATGCTAAATAAGTATAAGACTAATAAGTAGTTCTACTAGGCAATAAATAAGGCGGATAAGGCAGATCATGTAGAAGAAGAAGATAATAACAAGATAGAAATAGAGAGTAACTAAGATTAAATATGCTTCTAGTGTTATAGCCTAGTATTATAGCTAATTAACATATCTAATACCTGTTACACAGACTTCTAAGACATCGACATCTTTAAATTTCCTTACTTCTACCTAACTAACAACTTGCTATAGTAAAATAAAACTATAGTTAGCTTTTATTCTATAGCTAATTTCTAGCGCATTCTTTAGAGATTACATTTCTAGGGCTATAGCTTCCCCTTTAGCTCTACTAAGAAGGGATTTATATATGTTTTTTACCTCTAAGCTTATTATAGAAGTTTATTACAGCTTCTTATTATATACAAAGCATTACTATCTCTAAACTAAGGGTCCTCTCTACCTAGCCTACCTGAAATCCTTTTGTCCTATACTTTTTTAGCTTAGTAACTTGTTTAAAGATGCTTTTCTAAGTCTAGTATCTCTTCTTAAGCGGCTACGTTCTACAGACCTAGATTACTAAGAGCAACTTATAGCCTAGAATAAGTAGTTAGGAAGTATAATATAGGGAAGTAATTCTACTTATAGTAAACTAAATTAAGATGCTCTATCTTGCTTAAGCAAAGTCTAGAAGCACTATAAAGAAGCTACTAAGATAAAAAATAGTTACCTACATCTTTACTATTATTACTACAACCTAGCACTCTAGCACCTAGCTATAAAAGCTGTTAGGACAAAGCACCTGCTTTAGCACCTTAAATCTTAAGCCTATAGAAAAACTAAAAGTTCTACTTATACTTTACTAGACTCCTAATTACATCTACATACTATATACTAAAGAAACTAAGATTAGTCTTCCTCTATTCTAGAACACTCTTATCTAGCCTTTAAAGAAGAGCTTGTTTGCTTTATTATTAAAAACAATATTACTTTTTATCTAGTTAAGAGTCTATCTTTCTAACATTTTATCTAATTCCTTAGGCTAGAGGCTATAATAATTACTTATTATAAATTTAGCTAGATGTTCTAAACTTAGTTTAAGGCTGCTAAAGGCAGACTTCTGTATAATCTTAGATTAAGTACTAAATTGTTTATTGCATTAGACGTCTAGACAGTAAGCAATTACCTAAGTTTTCTAGCTATTAAGGGCTACTATATTAATAAGAGCTAGAAACTATAAGAAGTTCTTTTAGACTTGTTGCAACGCTACTAAACGCTAGATCTACTTACTAGAAGCTTAGCTTACCTAGATCTACTCTAACTAAGGTTAGGCCAACTTACTAATAGATTTACATCTCTCCTCGCTTATGCTACGTATACAACGGGTAGATCGCCTATATTAAGTATCCTAAGCGATTAGCTAATAGGAGCACGGGACGCTTAATAAGCATATAAATAGTGACCTAAGTAGACATGTACATATAAATTAATAATCTATCTCCTAGTTATTTCTAAGCTTATTATCTAATAATAGTTATGAGCCTAGCTTTTTAAGACTAGGATAATCTCCCCCTGCGTACTTAGCTAGGATATATTGCTTAGTAACTACTCTTCTTATATCTTTACAATCCTAATTAATCTACGCAATAACTAACGCTCTAATCCTGAAGGGAGCTTATACACTTACTAATTAATTCTAATAGCTAGGATAGTATATCTAACTTAAATTCCATGCTATATTAGGAAAAAAACGTAGAAACGTAGAGTTGCTAGTACATGTAGCATGTTTGCTTAACGTCTACCTAACAGCCGTAACAGCCCCAACGTTAGAAAACACAGCTAAAATAGCTAAAATAATAGAATAACAGGTCGCTATATTCTATAACTGCCTAACAATGTAGAATGCTTGTGCTACATTCTAGATATATGTTTTACTGCCTTAATGCACACAACGCATGCAAGTGCTAGATGCTATCCTAATTTAGCTACTTATACTATAGGCTATAGTATAGAAGTTGCTTCTAAGTACTACATATATAGATTTAATTGCGCTATTACTATTTACATTAAATTACTTATAGTACTAGATAATGCATGCAACTAACTCTACTATGTATAGCACTACATGTTCCTTATACTTGTTCTATAGTCTCTAAATTTGTACTATGCCTTATAGTATATGCATATTGCCTTAATATGTACTATGCCTTATAGTCCTTCTATAGTATCTAAATTTATACTATGCCCTATAGTACATAAATGTTGCTGCAATTCCTACTATGCCTTGTTATAGTTGTATATTTATGCAATTTATACTATGCAGTACAGTATATTTATAGTTATTATAGTAGCATTGTGCCTTATAGTAAGTGTATGCTCTCTTAATTTATACTGTACTATATAGTATAGTATAGGCGTGTAGATAGTATACGCGCATAAAACCACTTCTTATATATAGCTATTATAGGCTATTAGCCTCTTCTTCCTTTTTAGCTTCTTCTTTTTATTAGTTTAGTTCGCATTGCGCTATTTATTAAGCTGTTAAAATAGACTACGCTCTCTTCTAATAGGTTATTAACAAAGCAGTAGAGTTGTACTTTCCTTTCTTTTTTCCTTGCCTATAGCCTTTTGCAAAAGCTGCCTATATTATAGTCTAAACTAATAATCTTGTTGTCCTCCTATATTATAATTAATGTATTGTCTACTATATACAACACCTAAAACTCCTAAAGCGTTATATGCCTTTTAATATAAATAGTGTGTATTAACCTATCTACGCACTCTAACCCTACTGCATAGGTCTTCTATACCTTTCTTAAACTACTGTTGCCTTCTTAATTATAGCTTTGCTGCCCTATAACTAACAGATTATTATTCCTGTCTACTTCTAAGGTAGAAGCGTCCTGTCTTGCATTGCATGTCTTATTAGGTAGTAAGGTTTCTAGTAGTAACCTTTGTATCTAATAATGCATGTCCTAAGTTGCTTTATTATTTATAGCTGCAACGCTTTCTATCTCTATATTAGGCAACAACGCCTTATCTTTGCTAAGTAGGTTATCTAAGTTGTTAGCGTATTTGTTTTGCACTATTAGCATATAAGTGTCTATTACTTTTAGCTATTATATGCATATCTGTACCTTTGCTATTATCTTATCTCTTACTACAGTCTGCTAGCGCTCTGCCTATCCTTCTTATTAATACAGCAATATTGTGTAAGGATCTTTACAGTATTAGCACTACACTTTATAGTCCCTTGTATATACTTTGTAAAAGCTAAGATAATATATTCTATATTGTGTGTAACCTATCTTTCTATTTCTTTAAAGCCTACTATAGCTGTGTATAAAGAAAACATATTGTTATTCTACTAAGCTTCTTAAAGTATTGCGCACTGTTAGAGTTTATAGCAAGCGTGTCTTGTGTCTTGCTATAGAGAGTTTCTAATAGGATTTGTACAATTGCGCTATGCAGCAACTGCTATTAAGTAGGCTTAAAGGCCTTAGTATTAGTAAACAATAGAGTAGGAAGGTTATATTTATACCTTAGTTAGGTCTTTAGCTATGTAGTAGAAGTCCTTTGTTAGTAGAGTAGATAGTTAACTTAAGTACTCTTTCTGTGTTGTATTAAAGCTGTACGCTGCTTGTGCTATATCCCTTATATGCATTATCATCTATGTACAAAACATAATAGGTGTCTCTTAAAGCTAAATAGGTTATACTCTTATTAATAGTATATTTTTAGTATTAAACTTACATAGGAAACAATAGATAGGCTAGCAAGTACTAAGATGTGTTAGTAGAATCCTTTATTAATATTTTTATGCGCTTCTATCTAGGAGCTTAATGTAAGACGCATAAACAATAGGTTTATTAGGAAAAAATTTTGCTATTGCAATTTTTAAAAAAACACTAAAGTCTCATTGTATGTGTACTATTACTAGTAGGTTGTAGCAGGCGTAGTACGTTGAGCATATGTGTAGAATGTCGTGGTACGTTAAGAAAACGGCCCCAACGTCTATCTAACGTTGAGAAAACGGCCCTAACGTTCATCCAACGTTAAGAAAACGGCCCTAACGCCTGCTACGTGTATCAGGTTTTACTAAGTGCTTATTAATAGATAACAATATTATAACAATGTAGAGCTTGCTTTTCTCTATAAAATAAGCCTCTAAACTTTATTATAGCTCTTATAGTTGTTTAGTTATTAAGCTTAGAAGTTAAAGAGTTTGATTTTCCTAGCCAAGACGCTAATTAATAGAGACTCGCTAGAGCTCTAGCACTAGTATTACTAAGAAATACTTAATCATAATTAAAGAATAGTAACTAAACCTAAGATTTTGCTGTATAATATATTGTGCCTATTTAGGTTCTACTATAGGCAACAGTACAATAACAGTACATAACATACAATCTATCTTAGAAAAAAATTAGAAGAAAAAGATTTAAAACATTAATAACTCTTTATCTAGAAGAGCTATTGCTATAATTTATAGCTCAAATTAAAGCTAGAATTTAGCTCTATCTTTTGGATTTTTGCTAACTAAGCGTAGTAGGTATAGTAGGCGTTGTAGGCGTTGCAGGCGTTGCAGGCGTTAGCAGAACGTTAAGTGAACATTAGGTGGACATTAGGCGGTTGTAGAATATAGCAACCTGTCATCCTGTTGTTTTAGCTGTTTTGGCTGCGTTTTCTAACGTTGGGGCTGTTACGGCTGTTAGGCGGACGTTAAGCGAACGTGCCACGTGTACCAGCAACTCTACGTTTCTACGTTTTTTTCCTAATATTGTAAGTAGGTGTTTATAGATCTATCTAATAATTATTAATTATCTTACTATATAGTATCCTACTTAGTAGTATTATTTACGTAGCTTTTACAACTAGTACATTATTAGCCTTAATGTTATAGTACTTTTGTAGTATTCTCTAGCCTACACTCTTGTAGGTGTGCGTGTGTATAGTGCTGTACCTAGCATCTACATGCACTTTGCTCTTCTCTTCCTTATCTTAGCAGTCTTGCTTATCCTTGTCTAATACCTCTATATGCGTGTTTGTAGTTTGTAAGTAGCTACTAAGCTTTGCATCCCTAGCTTAGCTGTCTATAAATAATACTAATAGAGATAATATAGATGTTGTCTACTATAAGGTACACAGCCCTTAGAGAGACACTAACAAACTCCTTAGAAATAACTACTAAGCTAATTAGCTATAGTAAATTATTAAGTAGTTAACCTTACTACTATGCTGCTATCTTCCTGTGTACTAAGAGGTGCTATATTTACTTATTTTGTTGTCTTACTATAAAAACCTAAAGAGAGCTTTTACTTGCTTCTAGCAGGTGTTTTCTTTACCTGTTAGCAGCACTTGTGCTAGGTGTTATACCTTACATGTCTTAAAAACTTAGGCAACTTGCCTTCTTAGACATTATGTTTATTCTCCTTAACCTAGTGTAGAGCGTAAAATCTAGTTGCACAGCGCAGTTAGTGCATGCTTATATATATAGAAGGTTGTAGGCGTAGTAGTCTATATGTTAGGTTTATAGCAGGCTACCTTGTTGCGTAAAGTTGTAATAAGACTATGTTAAGCCTAGCTAAGTAGTGTTGTAGACATCTCTAGCCTTACGCAGACAGAGTAGGCAAAGTTTTAACTAATACAACGCCTAGATTGCCTATTAGCTAAGAAGTCTTGTAATTAGACATTAGACTCTTATAGCAGCTAGGCTTATGCATAAGCGCTGCTACCTTATAATTAGCATATATCCTGCCTATAAATAGTGTTTATCCTTGCTTTTTCTAGATATTATTTCTATTCTTGTGTATTAGAAACTTACACTACGTAGACTAACTAAGACTAAGCATTATACACGCTTGCCTACTTAGGTTTAACAATCTTATAGTTAATTAAAACTATAGACATACTGCTATTGTCTCTAACTACCTTCTTATTAGCGCTGGACAAACTCTCTTCTTACTATGCTCTAATATTATAGTTAGTATAGAAGGCCTATTATTCTATCCTTAGTATTTTCTATGTTAGTCCCTACAAGCAAACTCTATAATAGTGTTACAAACTCTAAGCCTTCTTTTACATACTATGCGCATAGTATAGATAGAACAGATACTATTATAGTTTATTAGATCTCTATAGAGGTTAGTAATTGTAGCATAGTAAAGCTGTAAATAAGCTACAGCTTCTACTTAAGCACAGGCAGTAGAATAGTAGCAATTATAATAAGGTTAGAGACTGTGTTTATTATATGTGTGTATTATGCTATATTACTGCTATTACTTATTACCCTCTCTTGTATATAGTCTTATTCTAATAAGTGCTTTATTAGCGTTGTGTCTAAAAGCAGCTTGTTAGTGTGCTTCCTGCTAGGCGTAGAGTGTCTAGTACTCTATGCATTCTCTAGCTACTTCTTTGTATAGTGTGGCGCTAAATACTGCTATTATAATAAGACATTATAATTGTTGCCTGCCTTCTTTCTTCTTGCGTCTGCTTATCTCTGTTGCTACTTTACTTAGTGTATGTTGCTATTAATGCGTTGCACAATTTAGAGGGTATTTATATTAAAAGTAGCATCTAACACTTTGCCTAAAACCTTGTAATAGTTACGCCTTACTTCTGCGCTTATTTGCCTTGTAATAGCTTTTAATTATATGCTTCTTATCTATGCTCTAATTAAACTCTTCTCTTGTATCTTTGTTGTAAAAGCTGTGTATATTGCCTTATACTATCTATTACTTAGGCTAAGCTTGTTTTTAACAATATCTAATAGTCTTGTTTAATGTGTTATTCCTATATTAAGCGTTAGGTAGTGTAGTTGTTAAACTATTAGTTAACATAGTCTAGCATTGTACAGGTTAGTTAAAGTTAGAGCACAGCTTAGTAGTTACTAGTGCTAGTACCTAGTTTATACTTCTTAGCATAGTACGTTTATTAGCGCTGTCTAACAACAACAACAACCTAGCCTTTGCTAGAGGTTAAAAAATCTGTAGTAAAATTATTAGCTATAGAGTAAACAATTGTACTATTGCAGCTTAGGCATGTATATATAACCTTTCTTACTATACAGCTAGTAGTGTCTACCTTCTAACTAGGATAGAAGTGCAAGAGCAGCTATATACTCTAAAGCGTACTATAGATAATAGTCTACACTATAGTTTTCTATGTATGTTTCTCTCTACTTAACTTAGGTGCTACTATAGCGATCTCAGCATTTCCTCTATCTATTAGGCAAATGCCCTACCTCTGTATTAACTCTGCTGCAAGGACATAGTAGCTATTAGGTTATGTATTAGCCTATAGAAACCTCTCCTGCTATTAGTAGTTATTAGATCTAACTATAATGTAGTACTTAAAGCCTATGTAGTAAGTTTATTAGTCTGTAGTACACGCAACACATGCTAATGTCTACTAACCCTACTTCTAATAGGCGTGAACGCTAAATAACACTTGTCTCTAGAATAGAGAAGTCTATTAACTTTAGTAAAGAACTGCTAGAGGCTGTAGCCTACAGGTCCCTTATCCCTACTACTAATAGCACAAAGTAGGATAGTTAGCGCTACACTATTTAATATTGCTAAACTAAAGGAAGTAGAGAGTAATAATACTACTAAAGATAAACTCTAGATAGAGCTAGCTATTACGCAGGCATTGCACTGTTTAAACTACTACTTCTAAGCAATATATACACTATTAAGTTGCAGGTAGTTAAAAGTGCGTTTAATAGCAAGTTAAAGCAATAGTGTAATGCCTAGCTTGCCTAGAAATGTCTTATAGATAGAGCACAAAAGCGTTAGTCTAATAAGTATAGATGTTAGTTGTTAGTAGAGCATTAGTTTAAGGATACTTGTTCTAAACTTAAAGCTTTCTGCAAGTAAATTAGCAATATTTGCAGGTGCGCATTAGGAGCTAAAAAGCAGCATAGGATAGAATCCACTATTGCCTAAGATGCTAGGAATGCTTAATACAAATCTAAGGTGTATTATAAGACATAGTACAGCACAAAACTTATTATACCTTATCTTAATAACATCTTGTTACACTATATAATATATCTAGAATATTATATGTGTTTACATGCATAAACAAGTATAATTACTAGACAGCATATTAGATACTTTATTTGCTTTTCTCTACAACTAGTTAGCTTACTAGATAAACCTACTCCTACTCTGCAGTTAGTGTATTAGATCTAGCAGACCTATATACATCCTCTCTCTAGTCTCTAACTTAAGCTTCTATAGCCAAAGGCTTATAGAAACTAGCAATAGCTAAGCAGCCTTCTACTTATTTAAACTATAATACTTAATAATTAGCACTCTCTTTGCCTTCTTAAACTAAGCCTCCTATTCTAGGTAGTAGATATTATTGTAGTACATATGCAGCTCTACGTGCACTCCTAGCTAATCTACTACATAGTGTAGGTCTTGTACTACCCCCTTTAGTAATTTACTACTTGTCTTCTTAAAACTATATAGGACTATTGTTACCTTAACTGCACAGTTAAGGAGGAGTTGCAGAATAGCATCTATAAGAAAGACGCAAAGGTTGTAGTAAATAATATAGGCTAGAATATTGTCTATCTTACACTCTTGCTATAGCTTAGTAAAGTGAAACTGCCTAATTGCGCTATTAATAAATATGTTAAGAGCCTTCTTATTAAACTGCAATCCTACCTCTCTATTAAAAGCAGAACAGCCTGCGTACTATAAGCCTAGCATTGCTATTATAAGCGCTGCTCTGCACTATGTCTCTATGTCCTTCTAGGTTAGGCAGCCTTTTAGTGTGCTGCACTTTTCTGCGCTAGCTTTGCCTAGCTACTTACTACACTATCTTAGAAGCACTATATTAATACGCAGTACTAATTGCTTATATATATTAGTAAGCATGCTCTTAGTAAGTATTATTGTCTCTTGTATAGTTTGTAGGAGCTGTCTTAGCGCGTAGGTTTAGAAGTACAATATCTCTATATTAGGTTACATAATGTTAACCTAGCAGTATTACACTATCTAACGCACTACCTCTAGCTTCAGCTTAGTTAGTAGTCTAGCGCAGAAGCCTACTAGAGTTAATATAAAAGGCTAGTGTATAGAAGAGGCTAGCGCCTAGTAGACTATATATCTAGTTGCAGAGCATATAGTGTACTAATTCTCCTTAAGTAGGCTTGTGTGTAAGGATTGTAGCATGTTCGCAGGTAACAGCATAGAGGCAGTAAGAGCTGTGCTTAGGCATTTAAGTTATCTAGTTGTGTAGTACTAAAGGTATAGCTTGTCACTTTTAAGAAGCTATGTGTTGTAATAAAAGTTTCTAAAAATGCAATAAGTCTACTTGTGTGTAGTAAGTAACGCGTTAGCAAGGCAAAGAGGTAAATGTAGAGTTAGGTAGAGCTAATAGGTCTATAGGTGTATGTATTAGGGTAAAGGTCACTTCTACCTATAATTAGAGTAGAGATTAAAAGAGATGTTATTAGAAATAGAGAAGTACATAACGCTGGCTTTATATACTACACACACTAGAAAGGACCTTATAGCTAGGGCAAGAGGCAGTAAAGGTAAGATCAATAGATAGAGTAAGGTAAGAGAAACAAGAAAGAGAAGCAGACCTAAAAGAGAGAGCAAGAGTAGAAGCTAGTACACACACATTAATCTAGACTTATATATTAATATTGCAGCCACTACTATAGCACTAGCCTTCTGCTAACAAACTGTTACAATAGTACATTTTTAACTAATTAACATTAATAGGTTAATCTGTCTAGATAGCTGCCTAGTTCTTATTGTTGTTGCTTTCTATTACTAGTTGCCTCTGTCTTTGTTTGCGGGCCTAGTCTGTTTAAACCTCTACATTAATTAACTATTTCTCTAGGTCTTAAGTAGAAGTAGGCCTTGCAAATTTGTTTTGTTTGTGCGCTAGCAGTTGCTTAACGTTCCTAGAGCCTTAAACGCTTGCTAATGTATTGCTTTGCTTTAGATAACACGCAAACTGCTTTATAATATAGTTGCTATCCTCTTTAAATATAGGTAAGTAGAGTTTGTTGTAGAGTTTAAAATTAATGTAGTTATTAATGTACAATAGTGAGGATTGTGTAGAGCCTAGCACTATGTAGATTCCTCTTTATATTATAAGCAGATTGAATGCCTTCCTGCTGCTAAGTGTAGAAGGGTCTGTTAGGTCTATAGTGCTACAACACTTAAGCTTACTTATCCTGTGTACAGGGTGTGGTTAGCCTAAGTTAACTATTAAAAGTTAGTTAAGCACAACGCTAGTAAATGTTATAGGTAGCAGAGTAAGTAGATTAAGTTAACATCTAGGCTAGATAGTAAATATAAGTTCCACTTGCCCTATAGTCTTGCTATGCAGTTGCTGGCTATTATTAGAAAGGTGCAGACCTAGCTTTACTTAATTGCTAGATTTAGTAGCTATTACAAAATCCTTTCTTTATTCCTTTAAAGTACTCTATAGCCTGCATCTAATATACTGCTAAGTGGCGAACTTAGTGTTAGTAGGATGTTTGCTCTCCTGCTTCTAGTAAGTTATAGATAGATGTACCTAAATAACTATACTCTCTATTTATTTAAGCACTTTGGCTTTAATTGTTAAGACTAGAGAAGTGGCATCTGTGTTTGTACTATTATGCAGAGTATAGATACCTGCTTAATCTTGCATAAATGCTGCTAACACAATGTTTAGGTTAGAGATACTAGACAGATAAGCTGCTTCTCTAATAGGCACCTATGTGCCTGTTGGCATAGCATGCGCCTCTGAGTGTTGCGCCTACATGTTAAACGTCTAGCCTAGACCCTAGCTAATATAGCGTAGCTAAATAGGACCTAACACTGTGTTTACATAGATATTGTCTACCTACCTTATTATATTGCTAGTACAATTGCTGCCTTTAGCAATTATATAGGCTTTAAGAGACAGTAATACAACTATTTAACTATTTAAGTAACTAATTTGTATAAGGAAATCTCTTTTGTTAGTAAGCTTGTATATAACCTTTAGCAGGAAGTTATGTAGCACTTTCTTGTTAGGACTAGTGTTGTACCTATTAGGACTTCTGTAAGTCTTAATAAAGTGCTTCTAGTGCGTTAATCTATAGAGTTTAGGTAGATTAAAGTGCTCTGTATGCAGTTTATCTTTATCGCGTAGATAGAAGGTCTAGAATAAGTGCTTAAGTGTATCTATCTGCTTTAGAGCATTATTAAGGTAGGTAAGTATATTGTTGTTATGTAATCTGTATTAGGCAATTATAACAAAGTTACATACTACTTTAGTAAAGTGTAATACATATAGGTGTTCTTTGCATAGAATAGGCATAACAACTAGAATAAGCTATCTTATAAGTGCTTTCTACTTATTACTAGTCTACTGTGTAACTTTACTAAAGTCTATTTAAGCAAATCTATGTAGCGCTATGTATACTAGCACGTCTTTAAAATGTTAGTTAAGTAGAGTCTTCCCTATTTGCGCTACCTTTCTTCTTCTTAGTGCTTGTTTCTTTAGTATAACCTAACTAATAAACTGCTAGAGCTATTTTACTATGTACATAACTAGTCCCTTAAGAAGCTAGTGCAAGAGATCTATAAGCATATCCTTATAAATATTAAAGTGCTTATAGTTCTATGCAAAACATAGTGCGTTATACACCTAGTTATTACTTAATAGGTTAACACGCATAGAGCATTGCCTTTATATCTACTTTTATATGTCTTAGTGCGTCCTAAGATCCTATAGGTCTTTTAGCAAATCTTCTTATTCTCCTAGGAGAACCTTGTAGATTGTATAATACTAGTTGTTCTTAACTCCTATTATAAGCGTCTGTTCTTAGTAGTCTATAATAATGCTATATAGTATTGTGTAGCATCTATATATCTAGCTATTAGTGCATAACATATCTTTGCTAGCCTAGCTAATTGCTTCTAGTGCTGTACGCATGTTAGTAAATGCTTCTACATACTATAAACTAGAGTACAAAACAAGAGTAGCAAAACTTACAGCGCAGCATATAAGATATAGCACTATAGTATAGTGTATACTTT
The DNA here is from genome assembly GCA_004335155.1 of Ascochyta viciae. NCBI lineage: Eukaryota > Fungi > Ascomycota > Dothideomycetes > Pleosporales > Didymellaceae > Ascochyta > Ascochyta viciae. Next base: position 15,360 of record SATY01000792.1, read on the forward strand.
ATACTTTCCTTACTACTATCCTTTCTGCAATCTATTTCTAGTACAAACCTAAGCAATATAATACTACACTAATTAGAGGCATATTAAACATCTCTCTTAATATTTTCTATTATTAGATAGATAGGCTAACACACTATATTGCTGTGTAACATAGTTATTAGGGTCCTGTCTACTACTATTATTATTAGTACTACTATTGCGCCTAGTAGTAGCTTTGCTTGTGTCTTTTACTACTAATTGCTAGTGTGTAGTTTGTTGTAAACTTGCACCCTACTTAATTTGTCCTAGAATAGTTTAATAGGCCTATAGTGCATAGTTTTTTTAAATAGTTAGTAGCCTAGTAGAAACTGTATAACCTCTAAGGTGTTGCAGCACACTATCTTAGTTATAATAGGTAGACTATCTCTGTTTACACCTGTAGAAACTTTAAGGTAGTTAACTTAGAAACCCTTGCTAGATATACTAAAGGGGATACGCTCTAACTTTTAGTTCTACTAGTAGGCGCTTAAGAATGACAATATGTTGCAGAGCTCTTCTATACATAGATTAAATAGCAGAGATTAAACGTCTCTACGTGTGCATTAGACCTTCTGCAACTAGAACACAAATGCGTAGTCTAATTAAAACTTAAAGCTATACTTGCTAGAATTGTTTAGTTGTAGAATTCTACTATTATTGTGTTAGTAGTTGTGTTCCTATTTATATATGCAGAAAACTAGGTACCTCTGTTTAGCTATCTAGCTTTAACCTACTAGCACACTATTATTAGACATATAAGTTACCTTAAAGAGGGACTATAGTAATGTTGCTAATAGAATTCTATTGTGCCTTATAGCATCTAATGTACCTATAACATAGCTATCGCCTAATAGCAATAAACATATAACTAGGTTGCTTTTGTTGCTATATTAATATAGGGCTAGCGTACACAAATCTCCTTAAAAACTAGAAGATAAAATTAGGTCTAGCTTATTACTAAGTGCTGCTTTCTTAATGTGTGTGTACAAGAGTAAATGCTCTATTATAGACTTAGTATCTGCTTAAAGCTTCTATGCTTTGCGCAAATCTCTTGCATATATTGCAATAATAGTTGCAATTTTTAAATGTCTATAATATTGTTTTAAGTTAGCTAGAACTCCTAGCTTGCTTATACTAGGTTGACACTAGTTCTTTAGGTTCTTCTAATAGGAGAATAGATGCTGTGCTATGCCTCTATAAAAGAGTACATATTTTAAGCAGTACCTACATGTTAAATCTAGCAATCTTGTTATTATCTAGACTTTAAAGGCAGTTTTGTTTAATGCTGTTAATATGTACTATAAAATAGAGTACTGTTAAGAGTATGTTTGTAAGCTAGGTTGCGTGCAGCCTTGTTACAGGAAAAGAAAGGCTTACCTATCTTCTAATATAGCTTTCTAGGATATCTTAGTTAATATTATCTAACTGTACTGTAAGGTAGAGTATGTTTGTAAGCTAAGTTATATGCAGTCTTATTATAGGAAAAGAAAGGCTAACCTGTCTTCTAACATAGCTTTCTAGAATATTTTAGTTAATATTATCTAACTATACTATAGTGCAGAGTATGTTCGCAAGCTAGGTTATATACAGCCTTATTACAGGAAAAAAAAGGCTAACCTGTCTTCTAACATAGCTTTCTAGTATATATTAGTTAATACTATCTAACTGTACTGTAAGGTAGAGTATGTTTATAAGCTAGATTATATACGCCCTACTTATAGAAAAGGCTAGGCTGTCTCCTAACATAGCTTTCTAGCATATGTTAGTTAATACTGTCTAACTATACTATAAGGCAGAGTATGTTTACAAGCTAGGTTACATGCAGCCTTATTACAGGAAATACTAGGCTGTTTCTTAACATAGCTTTCTAGTATATGTTAGTTAATACTATCTAACTATACTGTAAGGCAGAGTATGTTTATAAGCTAGGTTATATGCAGCCTTATTACAGGAAATACTAGGCTGTCTCCTAATATAGCTTTCTAGTCTATATTAGTTAATACTGTCTAACTATACTGTAAGGCAGAGTATGTTTACAAGCTAGGTTATATACAGCCTTATTACAAGAAATGCTAGGCTGTTTTCTAATATAGCTTTCTAGTATATGTTAGTTAATACTATCTCACTGTACTGTAAGGCAAAGTATGTTTACAAGCTAGGTTATGTGCAATATATACTATAGGAAACTTAGTAAGCTTATGCTAAAGAGTTATGTATTCTTATGTAGGTTTTAATCTATATTAGCCTATAGTATAGTTAATAGTCTTGTTAGTTCTCTTATAATTAGTGTAGATAGATATGTAAGCCTAAACCTATAGTGTATGTATAGTTAGTTGTCCTCTACCTTAATTACATTAACTCTGTTGCATATTGCATTGCACTCTATAATCTTCTTATACTAATTAGAGGGCTTAACATAGACCTACTTTACTAAGTTTACTATTTTATTAT
>SATY01000793.1:0-17826 GCA_004335155.1 Ascochyta viciae
GGTGTTGCTGGTGCGCGTTTGTCCACAGTCCAAAATCAAAACAAGGGCAAACCAAGCTCTTGCAGGCGCTTAGCGGTCGCGGTGGGCAGTGTTGGGACGATAAGGGGTGCAGTGCGGAGTGTGGATAGAGATAGGTGATGGTGACGGTGAAGTGGAGCTGACGGGGGGCGGCAGCGATATGGAGCGGTCGAGGTGCAGCGGTGCAGCGGTGCAGCGCGTGGGATATGTGAGGAGGTTGGTGATGGCTGGTGACGCGCCCGAGCGCTCTCCCGCCAAGTCAGTGTGGGCCTGTCAACAACGCTCCCTTGTCGCCCTTGCATGCAGGCCCGGCCGCCCAGCGACCCCGCGCCAGTCAAACGCGTCCAACATCAAACATCCACAACAACCAAAACACGTGCCATCGAGACGGATTGGGTGGGACAAACAAAGTCAGTGAAACAGAAGCAGAAATAGAGACATCCACCCCACACGCCACGGTGCAGCTGCCCAGCATGGACGACCTCAGTCTCTCCGACTCGGACACGGATGCCCTCTTCGACACCCCCGCGGCGCGCAAAAACAAGCAGCGGGCCCAGGATAATGCACCAGTTGATGCGGGAGAGGGTGCGGGAGAGGGTGCGGGAGAGGGTGCGGGAGAAGGGGCAGCGGCGGGCAAGGCGCGGGCCAAGGAGTCGCACTACACGACCGAAGAGGCGCGCGAGGCGGCACTGCGCCGCGAGCTGGACAGCGTGCGCAACGTCAACAGAGTCATCGAGGGCGTCGTGGAGAGCCTGCAGAAGGCCAAAGACAACATGGGCGTGAGTGCGACACAGCGACGAGCACCTTCAGCCGACTGACTGCCACAGACCGTGTCCAAGACGGTTCAGAACGCCTCGACCCTGCTCCAGACATGGACCCGCATCCTGTCGCAGACCGAGCACAACCAGCGCCTCATCCTCAACCCGCAATGGCAGGGCGCAACCCAGGACCTGGTTGACATAGAAGAGGAGGAGTCCCACCGCAAGCAGGCCGTCGAGCGTCGCGCCGCAGAAGAGCAGGCACGGAGGGAGGCCGCAGCACGCAAGGCCGAAGAGGAGCGCCGGAGAGCAGAAGCAGGGCCCCCCAAGCCCGCAACCAGAGGACGAGGCCGAGGCACACGGCCGCGCGGAGCCTCGACATCGACCGCCTCCAGTGGCTACGTTGGTGTTGGCGCCCAGACAGGACGAGGCGTCGGCCGCAGCGACTCCACCAGAGGGCGAGCCGGCAGTGGCATTGGGCGTGGTCTGCGTGCTCGGGGCAGAGGGAGAGGAGCCGAGTGAGCAACATGCTGGATCATGTGCCATCAGATACACCAATGATACCCAATTCGACACCCCATCCACCTTTTTGTTCGTGGCATCAAAGACTCCATCTCCTAGTGCGTAGAAGTCAAGATGTGGAGACGGATACTGCAGCGTCTGCAGGCTCAAGGCTGGAGAGACGATGCCAGCCATGTCTTCGATTTTTCTCTCCTTCGCATCACCAGGCGTCATGTTTTTTCTTAACATGCTCGGCCAAAAGAAACGAGGCGCTTGGTATGCTTCTGCCGTCGACGGTACCTTGCAGCAATGGTGGGGTACCTCCGCCGCTGGTCGCAACTTTTCTAATGGGGTAACGGAACCGCCGCTAATTCACCCCGCGCCGTCTCGCGACCCTCCCAGCTCCATATAACCTGACTTTCCCCTCTGTTGTTGATTCTTCTCTCGTTTTGTTTACTTTCCCGCTCTGTCATAGGCTTTGGAGCGCACAACTCCTCACTTCACATCATGTCCGTACCAACAGCGGCGTCGCTGCGCGACATTTACCCGGAAGACGCGGTCCCAGTCGAGACGAAGCGATGGGAGAGGCTCCTCGCAAAGTTCAAAGAGGTCCATGGTAGACAGGCAGAGTTCGTTGCTCGCAGCCCTGGGCGAGTCAACATCATTGGCGAGGTAAACTCGCTTCGAGACCCTTTCATATAAAACCAAACTCACAGGTAATAGCACATCGACTACTCTCTGTACGAGGTTCTGCCCATGGCCATCACTGCCGACTTCATCATGGCTGTAGCTGTCCGACCCACAGACGAGAAGCCCCGGATACGGATAGCCAACCTCAACTCTGAGAAGTTCCCAACACGCGAGTTTGAAATCCCCAAGGGAGAGATCCCCATTGACTCTTCGGAGCACGAGTGGACCAACTACTTCAAGTCCGGTCTGAAGGGCGTCTCGGAGCTTCTCCAGAAGAAGCGCGGCAAGTTCCAGTCGGTCGGCATGGACATCGTCTGCGACGGCACTGTACCCAGCGGTGGAGGCCTGTCCAGTTCAGCGTCGGTTGTCTGCACCAGTGCGCTTGCTGTACTGGCAGCGAACGGCGAGGATAGTGTTGACAAGAAAGAGCTCTGCGAGCTTGCTATCGTGTCCGAGCGTGCCGTTGGTGTCAACTCGGGAGGGTGAGTTTACCTGAACGCTTCATCTATAATCTGCTAATCATACTCCAGCATGGACCAAGCAGCTTCTGTCTTCTCTCTTCGCGGTTCAGCCCTCTATGTTTCCTTCAAGCCCAGCCTCGACTACACCAATATCGAGTTCCCCACAACAGACCCAGAGCTCACCTTTGTCACCGCCCAGAGCTTTGTAGCAGCCGACAAGCACGTCACCGCACCTGTGTGCTACAACCTGCGCGTCGTCGAATGCACACTGGCCGCTGCATTCTTGGCCAAGGCTTTCGGGCTGAAGAAGGATCTGCCAACAGACTCCTCGCCACTCGGTGTCAGCTTGCGCGGCTTCCACGACACGTACTTTGAGGAGAAGGAGGGCGTTTCCGACAACACAAAGACGTCTGTCTCCGACTTCGAAACACAACTGCACAAGCTCGTCCAACACACAGAGGACTACCTCACACAAGAAGAAGGCTACACAAGGTCCGACATCTGTGCCCTCCTCGGTGTCTCAGAAGACGAGCTCAACCAACGCTACATGTCCAAATTCCCAGTCCGCGCCGAGAAATTCATGCTTCGCCAGCGTGCCCTGCACGTCTTCACAGAAGCCCTACGCGTCATCAAGTTCCGCTCCCTCCTATCCTCCCCACCCTCCACAGACAAGGCATACCTCCAATCGCTAGGCGACCTGATGAACACAACACAAGACTCCTGTCGCGACACCTACGACTGCAGTTGCCCCGAGCTAGACGAACTATGCCAACTAGCCCGTGCGGCTGGCGCCACAGGAAGCAGACTCACCGGCGCCGGATGGGGCGGCTGCAGTGTGCATCTCGTGCCCAAGGACAAGGTAGAGGCGGTCAAGAAGGCGTGGGAGGAGAAGTACTACCGAAAGAGGTTCCCAGACATCACCGAGGAGAAGCTAGCGCAGGCTGTGGTTGTCAGTAAGCCCGGCAGTGGAAGCATGATCCTCAGGATCACTGGCGACTCAGTCGTCTAGCTGTGTGTCGGGTTTGCGCAGTCCTTGATTGTCGGTTCCTACATAGCGCGGTCGATCGCATATCTATACGTTAAAAACACCATACAACATCTCCCTCGTCTCAAACAGCTGACTACATCGTATGTACGTATCCTTAGCATTCCGTTCTCCGAACCGACCTTCCCAACCCGCGTGTCAAAAGAAAAGTACATCAACTACCAAGCCTTTCTCCCTCTAAACACTCAGTGGTATTTGTGTTTATGCTAGAGCTCCTGCAGTGGTGAAGGAGAGGGCGTGGATGGCTCCTGCAAAGGCTTATTGTGTTATTTAAAATCTGCATGCGAGGGTTGCCATGGCTCTTTATACCACTCTGAAGCCTTCAACGCCTGTTTACCGTCCTCGCTCGGGAGCGCACTTCGAATTGTCTGCCGTCACTCTCGTCAGGAGCTTGGAGTAGAGCGATGGGATTGAGATTGGAGTCCTGGAGCGGGCGTTTGGGGGGTTCACTGCTGTTATTAGTGGCGGTCTTCTTCGAGGGAGTACTAGACGAAGCGGTACTCGTGTATGTTGCGCGTGGTTACAGTCCTATAATGATTTTATGCTGTAGTTCACCACTCGTTTTCTCGTGTGAGTTCCTTGGCGTCTGTCACCCTGGCCTCTTCTAATAACCCGCCCTTCTACGAGCTCCTGCGTGTTCATCAATACCAGTTCATCCAGCATGTCAACGAAAATCGTGATCAAAGATCTTGAAGGCAATAACATAGGCTTCGAACTCGCTAGATACATCTAATCTAGGGCGCTGCAGACAGCGACCAGTTAGTCAGTCCAGGTCCATTGTATGGCATGATCGACCGCCTTTTATACGAGAAATGTACTAAGACGCATTTGCGCCAGGAAACGGCTGTCAGAGGCAACCGGTGAGCATCTGCTGGGGTTAGTCCATGCCGATCGTTGCGGACCTTATTCGTACACCGTTTGTGGAAGGCTGTCAGCGGGTCGACGTTAGTCGCGCAGAGACAAGCAAAACCCTCCACCGTCATCTATCTCATCGCTCCTTTACTTTCCTCCCAACACTCATCACCATACCCACCAACAAACGTAAAACATCACCAAAATCTAACCGCGCGACACTGAACTTGATCATGCTGTTGTTTCCAGCCCCCAATATTCGGCGCTCCGAGTTGCATCCGCAACGAGCAGGGGCAGGCGAGTGACAACGCCTTGTGCGTCTGTGATGGTATTATTAGCGCTCCGTGCACCCAGCCTTATGTCGCGACTACACGCCCATCAAAGCCGTCGCCGGAGTTCCGCTCACCTCTTGATATTCCAGTTATTCGTTTCATTCAAAAGACTTGTCACTTTTTTGTTGTCTTTAGATTTCCCCACACCCCAGGTCGATCAACCGAGCGAGCGGTCCTGCTTCTGACTCGGGCTACAACTCACTCCTGCGACTGAACGAGTCGCGAGAGGCGCTGCTCACGATTGACTTGCGCAGGTTCAGGGACGGGCTTCTTATTAGCTGTCGGACTGTTCGATACGGATCTGCCTGAGGTTCCTGGGCTAGTGCAGAAGGAATTGTTATGGTGATGGGCTGAGGCTGAAGGCTGCTAGTAACGCCGAAGGCTGCAAGGCGTCCTCCAGCTCCGAAGCGCTTTTATTGATGTGCTTGTCGCTCTGGAGCGTGTTTTCTGTTCCCGGACCATTTTTTCATGCTGGGTTCTGAGTATCAAGACTACCTGTCTCTGGTTTTAGTAAACAGTTGTTGGGGTTCAGTTCTAGAGCGACGCAAAAAGAGCTTGAACCAGTCAGTCTGAGAAGCAGTGATGGCGGGTGTACCGTCGCCGCTTCAGATAGGGTCTCCTGTCTCTGAGCGAAAGCCATCAGTCGACACCGTCCCTTCTGCACTCCGCGTGGGCTCTCCAGCAACGGAATACACCAAGGTGCCATGGGACAGCCGACCACCACTCAAGCGCAAGAATACATCGGGATCGAGCAGACTTTCACAGCTCTTCCCATCCAGACCGTCACCGGTATCGCCAATCAGTCCATCAATGGCTACCGAAGCTTCAAGACGCACTTCGTATCCATCCCCTCTGATACCTGCTGCTGAGTCTCGACGAACGTCTTTGGCTTCGGCGCCTCCAGTTCCACCATCTTTCTACGAAAACACCGCATACAAACCTTCAGCAAACCCTTTCGAGGCTCAAGGGGTGTCGGTATCATTGCAGAGCAGAAGCGGTACCAAGAAGCTACTAAGCCGGCTCACATCGCTACGAGGTGTGTCAATCCGAGGCGGAAGCTACAATCGCATCAACGATGAAGAATCAAACCTAGGGAGGCGCCGTTTGAGAGGTGTGGAAGAGGACGATGAGCCTATCGACTACTTTCGAGGTGACGTCTGTGCTGTGCAGATGAATCAGATTGACTCTTCGAAGAAGATGAGCAGTACTGTGGACACTATGGAGCAGCAACGTAACCTCAGTGAGGCCGGCTACGCTGCTGAGTACGAAAGACTGGAAACGCAGCTGGGCGCTGGTATGAGCTCGATTATGGAAAAACCCTTTACGCATACTCCTGCACCAATAGGACCTGGGAGCTATTCAAGGCAACCACGCGGATTACCAAACACGGAAATGTCCGTGTCTCAAGCTCAGGATGCGCAGAAGGAGGCTGAGAAGACGGGAGGTATCGTTGCTGTTGCTGAGATTCCCGTCGACATCAGCGAATCGTTTGGTGGCGGCGATTTCGAGACGCGGAGTATGATGACCAGCTCCACACGCCTTGATAAGGACGAAATGCAGAAGAGTTATTTCTTCCCAAAAGGTTTGTCAATATTGACAGTTGAGCTGCGAAGACGTACTGACAACACGCAGACCCTGACATGCCGTCATGGCGTCCCTTGACAATGGGCTGGCCGTGGCTTGCAATGCTAGTATTCATCGCGCTAGCCTTAGCTGCTCTGCAAGAGTATCTTTGTTGGCTGTCCAAGAAAAAAGCAGAAGAGGGCGGCGGACTAGCTGAGTTCAAGAAGGCGGACGATTTGAGTCTCGGGGCTTTCTTCGTTTGGAAATATGCGCCCATCATCGCTTTCGTCTTCTACGGCATACTATGGCAGATGTCGGATTTCGAAGTGAAGCGGCTCGAGCCTTACTACCAGCTAAGCCAGAGGACAGGCGCCACCGCAGGAGAATCACTCAACATGGATTACCTCACCTTCATGAGCTGGCTTGTTCCGCTCAGAGCTCTACGACACAGGCAGTATGCGGTCATCTGGAGCTCTTTGGGTACTCTGATCGCTAGTAGCTTGGTTCCCGTGCTCCAGTCAGCTTCCATCACAGTATATCCGCTTAAGGATGATCGCATAAGCAAAGAACCAAAGTATATTCGCATCGACGCGCCATGGTCACGAGCCGTCTCAGGATGCTTAGTCTTTGTAGCTTTCTGCGGAGGAGCGTTGATGTACGCAATGCGACGTAAGAGTGGGCTTCTTTCTAATCCTCAAGGCATTGCTGGTATCGCAGCCATGGCTACAAGGAGTCACATTTTAACAGACTTCCACGGTCTAGATGAAGCACCGCTTGAGAAGATACACAAGCAGCTCCGCCACCGCCGTTACATCCTACACAAAAGTAGCTTGTGGCAGGGAGAGTACATCCGCAACGCCAAGGAGAAGCACCACGAACACAGCGCAGACCCTCGACCTCTGATGCTACGCCTGATCTCCGGAGTGCCTTTCATTGCCTACATCGTCCTAGTCACCGCCGCTGTCCCAGTATTCACGTTCATGGAGCAGACCAGCGTCGTAACAGACAAAATCCCCTTCCTCCTAACCGGCCTGGCCACAATCATCAAAATCCTATGGAACACAATGAACTGCGACGTCCGGATGCTCCAACCCTTCTACATACTCTCCAAGCGCGGCGCCCCAGCCAAAACACTCACGCTCGACTACGCAGGCACAAACCCACTGTTCCTCCCCTTCCTCGCCCTCTTCAACGGCCACTGGCTCGTAGCGCTAGTAGCCCTCGGCTCCATGCTAGCCGAAATCCTAACCGTCTGCGTATCCTCGATAACCGTCGACGGGACACGATTCATCCCGGGAAAGGGAGGCGACTCGGACGCGAAACAAGACGCGAAAGACCGACACAATCAAGAACAGTCGTTCCGCTCCTTCTGGGTCTCCCTCACCCTCTCCATCCTCATCCTACTGTATCTCGTTTCCATCGCCCTCGTCACGTATGCGCGCCGCTCGCATAAATTCATGCCTAGGCAGATCGGCACCATGGCGTCGGTGCTCGCTATGATTCACCAGTCTAAGATGCTGACGCGCAGCTTCGTCGATACCGAGACGCTTACCAGTGGTCAGATGACCAGGCATCTTGAGAAGCAGGGGAAGACGTATGCGCTGGGCTGGTTTACAGGGAGGGATGACGACGAGCATTTGGGAATCGATGAGGAGCCTGTTACGAGGGGGTACGTGTATGGGGAGAAGTGGAGGAGCACGAGGGTATTGGGGAATCAGATCGGGACATGGGATCAGTATTGAGCTTTATGCAATTGAAATTTCTTCATCATTTGTAATCGTTCTTTTCGTCGACACTTTGATTCCGTACACCTGATATTCGCAGCGACAATCTCATCTACTTCTCAGCATCGTCGCTCACCCACCACATCCCAATCTAGCACCCAGCATAAAGCGCTACACCGCGTTAGCAAAACCCCAAACACAACCATCGGCAAAACTCTCCCTAAGCAAACAGCGTATACGTATCCGCGTGATTCAAGTTCTGCGCCGCACTCAAGCTGCGCACAAAACTGTACCCGTAGCCTCCGTAGTCACTGGTACCCTTGACCTGGGTCAAATGCGTCATCTCGTGCAGCACGGTGGTGGCCTGGTCCTGCGCGTGGCATGTGCGGCTCAGTGCTGGTAGGCCGGTGAAGAAGAGTGGGCAGTTGACCATTTGGCTTGTTGAGGGGTACGTGTATGCTAGTACGCCGCTGGAGCAGGCGCTGAGGACGTCGGTGCAGTAGTACCTTTTTAGTTGTCAGTTTCTGGGTGTTAAGACTTTGCGTGGCGGAGGAGGGGTGGTACCGGCTGTTGCCTGAGGTCGAGGAGCCGCATTGGGTGGCGATGTTGTTGAATACGGATGCAACTGTGGAGCGGACGCTGGCGGTCGAGGATTTGAAGTACTCGGTTACCTTTGCGGTGTTTGAGTTTGCGGCTGTTGCTGCGGCGCGGGCGAGAGATGCGCAGTTGGATAGCGCAGTCAGGGTTGTGGTGCGGCGCGTGCCAGTGCAGTCGGTCTGGACAATGGTGCGCTTAGCAAGATCGATGTAGTCGCGACGAACCTTGCCGGCCTGCTCGCCGTTGACGGCGGCGTCGACACTGTTGCTGACGAAGGGAACGGCGCCAGCGATGTCGGTTGAGTCGAGGTTCGCGTAGGCGAAAGCTCCCTCAGTGACGACCTTGAAGTCTCCACCAGAGCTCAGGTCGTGGGCGACGGCAATGTCAAAAGAAGCCTCAATGGTCTCGCCAGCAGCGATGATCTGGAAGGCCGACTCGTCGAGGTTGCTGGTGCTGACGCGGAGACGAATGCCATCGAAGGGGACCTTCTCCTCAGCCTTGAAGACCTCTACCTTCTCGACGTGGGAGTCATCGAGAAAAGTGCCCGTCTTGAAGAGCTTGAGGTCTTCCGATCCGTTGTTCTTGATCAAAGCCTTGACAGCGGTGTTTCCAGTGAACTCAAGTTCAACGTTGAGCGGCGAGTCCTCGAGAGAGAAACCAGAAACCACGGAAGCCAGAGCGGCGAGGGAGAGAACCTGAACCTTCATGATAGGCGATGTCTGGAGATGAGTGGCTGATACCGGAGCGAGCTGAGGATGGATCACTACGAGGCAGATCCAACAACCTTTATACACTGAACAGAAGCATACACCGTTGCGTCAAAATCCGTAGACATCAACCCACTGCTCGACATCTAGTCCCCCAAAGGAAGCTCAACTCGTCCCAAACTCTCCATATTGCCGATTGCCATGTCCCGCGCCACTACTATCATCTGGCCCCGGATGAACAGCATCCAAGTAGGAAACTCGATATGTACACCGAATCAATCGCCATTGCTTGAGTGCCGAAGAAACACTCTTGTTGCATCCAGAAAGCCGTTAGACCTCTTGGGTCAATCTACCACGTCTTGATCAGGTTGTAATCAGCGGAGGTGGAGATGTGCTGGTAGTCCTGCCAAGTGCATGAATGCTGGGCGGGGAGAGAAGCCAAGTGTTCCGCGAGCCTTGACCTGCCTAAAGAGGACTGCCAAGGTGAAGATGACGAGAATGAATGGACGGTGATTTCTATTCTCCGCTGTCTTGTTTAGAGTATATACGCCGTCGGGATCATCTGGGGATAGTCGCGAGTCTTGTCTGTTGCAGTAGTCTGTACTACATGCCCGCCGGCCACCAGGGTAGGGCACCTTCTTGAACAGGTTCGGGCGTCTGAGTCTCCACTGAAAGTCCTAATCACACTACCACTTGCTCCTAGTCAGGACTCTCCCCTGCTTGCTGCAAATGATAAGGATCTCTCTTGATGCGGGATACCGGCAGGAGGCGCTGCGACAGAGCAAAATGCCGAACCGTATTGCCCACAATCAGAAGCCGCCCTGTCCTGTATCTCGTTGCCACACAAGGCTTCAGATAAACATGTTCTGATCGCTGATCTGGATGGAGCTTGACACTATTGCGGTGAACAACTAGAGAAAGGGGTACGATTTATGATGCACTCGTAGATTCCAATTAATAAGGTTTGCGACTATATTTGAAGCTCTGAGTTCGACAAAGGGACGATTCTATGCTCACGTGAAGTCTGGGGAAGACTGAGCCCGCCAAAGAAACGCCGATCGCTGCAGCTGGCTGACACGGGGACAGGACATGATAAGGGAAGGTGCTGGATATCGACGACAGAGAAGATGGACGGAGGAAAGGAAATCATTCTACTCAATATCCTACAGTATATGCGGCAATCGACAACGCATCCGCTATGCGCCTGCGTCATCGCTCAATCCCGAGATTCGCCAAAGCAATGCTAATCTACACGAATTTCGAGAGCCTCATCTCGTCTTCGTGATTAGAAATAAAAAAAACTCCCGCCGTTGTGACTCCATGCTTTTTGACCGCCAAGTAAAGCCTAACACCCGCCTTTTTCCGTACGGTCCATCCGCGTACGATAACCATTGCGTTCCTTCTGTGCCAGCCAGCCCAAAGAGTCATGAGACCGTAGCGTGTAGACGAGTGGACGTCCAGATGTACATTCGTCGAAAGTATTAGATCGGTTGAAAGACAAAGCTCCTCAGTCATGCAAGAAAGAATTGAATCCCTAACGCACGCAAATGCAACGAGCACAAAACGTCAGGTCTGCTTTTTGAGCAGGGCCAAAGACGAGAATTATAGATGGCAGCCCGGGTTGCTTTTCTATGTGAAGCATCCCAGGGGTAAGCCGTGAGGATGGCTAGCGAACTAGGCTAGCGGCCGAGGGCTCTGCTGAGCATGAGTGAACAAAGCGTTGAGAAGACGCTCGACCTGTCCATCATGTTAGTCCGGTTGTGGATTACGTTTATGCAGTATAGAAAACCTACCTCAGGTGCTGCCTTGACGAAGGGCAGATCCCAGAACGCGTATGTGCGATTCTTCAGGATCTCGAGCAACGTAATGATAAGCCCCCATGGGTGAGGGCGATGCACGAGCAAACGTTCCAGAAGCACTCTTGTAATAGTCTGCTGGATCTCAAGCGCTTCTTCGTCGTCGTCAGGAGAGCCGAAGAGGTGCAACAGCGCGTAGCTGAAGAAGTGGGTGTGAGTGTTCGGGTAGCGGAGCTGGTTGGCAATTGCGCTAACAAAGTGAAACTTCGCTTCGGGGTGGAAGTCCTTGACCAGCCTTGCCATCAATCTGGCAGCTGGGCTCTCTGAGTCGAACAATGGCGCCTTGGTCGCTTCGGTGCCTAGAGCTGTGACTCCAATGTAGAGAATGAGCGCATGTATAAGGGCTGGGTCAGCGGTGGTTGGCACCAATTCGAACCCACTTTCCTTGGCTTGAGGGAAGTAGATGGCATCGCAGACCTTACGAATGTCCTGAGCCTTGGGTTCAGATGCTTTCAGCAGATTGTCGAGGTTCGTTTTGATGCCCGCTTTCGAGAGGATTTCTACTATATCCGTACGAATTACGGGTGCCTGGAGATTGTTCTCAAGTCGGTCGACCTTCAGTCCTGCTGTGAATGGATCCGGCATCTCCAGAATGGTGGATGGGTAGGCGCTGACGATCAAGTTCCGGAGCTGAGTGCAATGCATTGGGATACTGTTGCACAGACGGAAATGATGTTCGACAAGAAACTCAGGGTAATCATGATGGATCACGAGCAAGACGCGCAAGACGCCGCGGTAAAAGTTTTGAGCCATGATTGTCTCTCCGGTCGGCTTGATCAATTGCCCGGTAAAGACCAAAAGTGTCTCCATAAGGCGGGCGTAGACATCCCAGCGCTCGTCCGATTGGCCGCCTTCGAGCATTGCCGGTATGAAGATACGGTGGGCAACAAGGGTCAACCAAGAGAAGGTGAACCTCTGGAAGTGACTGGGCTGCAGGATCAAAAGAGCCCTGGCAACACAGAGGAAGAGCTCGCCCTTGTGTTCGGCCAATGCGTCTTCCTTGGTCGCCTCGTTAAGGCGGAATAGAATCGTGGAGAACAAGCGGAAGAAGACCTTCTGATTGAAGGCATCTCCTCGAGTGTTGTGGTGATTGCACAACACTAGGACTGTTACGACGAGCATTTGGTCAAGATACCTGGCCTTGCTTTCTTTAGCACCCCTTTCGCGTTCTTCTTGATAAGCGACAAGGTCCACAATAAGTTTGCCGAGTGCGTCAATCTTCACTGTGGCCGTGTCGAGGTTTCCGGCGCCGTACGGCAGAGACTGCTCTTGCTCGTATGCAGTGACAGAAGCGTCAATGCAGGTGCGGATGAACTCAATGGAGGTCTCTTGACTCTGCATAATATCTTGCTTGTGGAGCTGGTAGATGAACGCTCCAATCGTCTTCTTTGGTGTCTCTGGAAGTTGCAGATGAACCCACTCGTCGAAAATGTAATCCAGCTGATCTTTGTGTCCAGTGGCAGGTGGGGTCAAAGAAGTCTCGACAGTTGAGGCTTGCAAGTTGGCGATAACACGCTTGCCAACCTCGAGTGAAGGATCTTCTGCCAGCCAGCTGGTGAGAGCATCAATAGACAGAGCAAAGTCAGCTCGGAACGCGCTTGGATGCTCGCTGAGCAGCAGCTCCTCCATCAGCGTAGAGAGCATCTCAACGGCAGCGATACGCCTCTCTTGGATGGCTTTGGCGACAGTCGTGTTCAGACGATGCATGTCCATCAAGCCAACATCCATCAAGGCGACCATGACGGTGGCCTTGAAGATACGGTCGTCGTCATGAAGGGTCGCAAGCCACATGAGTACTTGACGCGAAGTGGTTACAGACAGCTGGCAAAGGTGGCTTAGCAGATGCGCCATGACCTCGACCTCCAGACGCTGCAAGGAGTCGGAGAACAGGTGGTTGGTAACCTGTCCAGCGATCCGGAATGCCCATGAGTCTTTGTTAGGTCCAGCGAACTCGATGCTTGAGATGAGCTGGTCGAACACACGGTGTATAGCGCTGCTTCCGGGCTGAAGCTCACTGATGCGGTCTTCAGATGCATCCTTTATGACCTGCGTAAGCTCTACAAGAAGATCCTCAACACCCCGTTGGCCACCTGCAGGGACGGGGCCATCCATGTAGCCGTTCAATTGCTGTTGTGTAGGAGGCACGTGTGCAGATGGGAGGTTTTGCAATCGAGGCTGCTGTGTAGGCTGTCGTGGCTCAGCAGGGGCAGCACCAGGAGTCGGCAGGTTCGGCACTGCAGCGAACTGGTCCTGAAGTACGTCCGGAACTTGGCGTCCACTGTCCTGTGAGATGTTGTTCGTGTGTGGGAGGCCCCTCGCTTGTCGACCAAAGTCCTCGTAGATTGCTAATTGTTCTCTGTTCAATCCTCCAGCTGTTTGCTTGTAGGGTTCAGGGATGTAGAACGCCCAGGGACTGATGTTCGCATCCTTGAAGGGTTCGTTTGGTCGTGTGTTACGGAACATCCGACGCATGCGAACAGCTTCCTCAACTTGCATGTCAATCTCAGCCAGGGAAGACATCTCGGCTGCCTGTTCTACAGTGTTGCAAACCAGGTCAAGGTTGTCATTGACGAACATGACTACATGGCCTTCCGGAAGCGTCTGTTCTGGGAGGTCGCGAGCCATGATGCGGATGTTGTTTTGGATGCTCATGCGCAGAGGCTCTTTGCAGGTCACTAGCGCTAGAGCACCAGACAGCGCTTTGACAACAGTGTGTGCAGCGGTTCGGAGTTTCTCCTCATCAGGCTCCATCGCAAAGTCTTTGCTTATGAGTTGCGAGGTGGAGATGGCTGCAATTGTAACGGAGCGCTCGACGACTGGAGCAATGATCTCCTGAATGGCCTGGTTGACTGCCGTGAGGAAAATCTTCTTGATCTGTGCTGGAGGCACGGCGCTGTTACCGGATGGCGGATACTGCAGCTGATTTGTAAAGTCAGGCAGAGCCGCAGTGATGGCCGCAGACGAGAATCGCTCGCTCGGACCTCGAGCACGGTTCAAACTCATAATGGACAGGTCGCCAAAGGCATCGAGTCCATCTGTTACCATAGGGTTCAGGTATTCCTCATCGGCTTGCGGTCGAGCTCGAATGCTATTCGTAGGCTCGATTTCTTTATGGTCTAGATCCAACCCCTTGCAGAGTACCTCGATCTCAAACTTCTGGTTCAACTTGAGGTCTGCAAAATGGTACAACTCCATCAGCACACCAAGGATCTCCATCAGCCATGGATTTGGGTGTTTGAAAACCGTCGACTTGGCAGCCTGGACCAGTACCTTGCAGGTAAATGGAATGACCAGAAGGAGTCGGTCCGTGTCGTAGCCCTCAGTCAGCAGGTCCTTGAACGATATGTTGCGGAACTTGATTGGTTGGTCGCGAGCGATTGTAAGGGAACCGAGCCAGGATCCAAGGTTCTTCAAGTGGCCTCGCTCCGTCGAACCAAGGGTTCCATCGTTGTTGAGCATTCGCACGACGCTGACGTAGGTCTCGCGAAGAACCTCAGCCCACAGTGTCCGGTTATTGAACAGGTCCAGCATATCTAGATAGAGCTGTTGGAAGTTCGGTTGCATCTTCGCACGCTCCTCGACGAGATAGTTGGCGAACCATTGGTGGTGCCTTTCCTCGACGGCTTCCGTAAGGTCATTGATCTTTTCGCGCAGGTTGCGCTCAGACACGTTGTTGAGCACGAAAAGTACCTTGTCCTGCACATCCTCATCGGGATCTTCGTAAAGGTCTCCGTGGAGTGGTGGGTCGACGTAAAGGCAAGAGAACTTGGTGACCGCAGACTCCTGTTGAAGCGCATCTTCCAAGCCGTTCCCATTGGAGAGGCCAATGTTGGTGTGCGCATCTCCATTGACCTCGCCCTCTTGCTGCCCAACGACGTCCTCCGCTTTGGCGAAGATTTCGGTGCCTTGGAGACCAGGAACGATGAGAAGCTGGTCGCAATAGTTGGGCCACTCAGATAGTCGGCTAGAGAAATGAAGCAGCGCTTGGAGACCAAATTTGTACATGGAATCCTCAGGCCTGTACTCTTGCACAGCTTCTAGCACCATGGCCAGTCCAACCTGAAGCGCGATTCTGGACAGCAGATTGAAGTTGATGATGCCACCGAAGAGAACTGCCGTCGTGGCCAAAGCCTCCAGAGGATATTCGCCGAAGCAGTTGTACTCATCGAAAAGACCATGGATCATGCAAGCAAAGAGCTCTTGCTCCGCTGGGTCGCGCGACTCTTTGTACTTCTTCAACACAGAAATGATGTCACGCACATCGCTCTCGCCGCTGTACATGTTCTTGAAATGTTCCTGCATCTTGGTGTCGGCATCTCCTGGGAGAGCGTTCCCGTTTTGGCCGTTGGCATCGATGATGTCGTCGACGCCTTCGCCGTAATTGATGAGCCGAGGGTAGGCTTGGATGCAGTTGCGCTGAAGAGGCAAGAGTTCATGCTCTGGCAGTCCGCACTCGGCAAGAAACCAGAGTAACGGGTAAACTGTCTTGACAGCGAGCGGCAGGCTGAGGGCGTGTTGATCATCTCGCACACGTTGCATCTCATCCGAGGCCCTCTGCGTCAAGAAATTGGTCAGGATGCGTCGGAAAAGAGGGCCGGCCTGCTCAATAGTCTGTTGCAGCCAGGGCTCGATCTCGAATTTGCCACGTGCGTGCGCTTGTGCCGCCATATCCAGACTGATGTCTGTGTTGCTGCGAATCAACGTTTCTGACCAGTTGTTGGCTTCGGCGTGTTGGAGGATAAGTGTGAGGGACATGGGGTCGGCGTTGTAAGCATCTACGAAGCGGTCAACAAGCCATTGGAGATCTTGCTGCCAAAGACCGTAGAGGACAAAATTGTAGATGGGTAACTTCTTGTGAAAGTATGGGTCGAAGAGCTGCTTCAAAGCTTGCTCCTGTAAGGCGCCCCAAGGCTTTGGTACAGCTGCTGCCGCAACAAGAAACTCTGCTGTATGCGGATTGATGACCATATCTGGGATCCCCATTATTTGAGCTGTGTGGTAGGTCTCCGAAGTTCGGAAAATCATCGTAAAGAGAGCACCTGTAGCATCAAGCGATACAAATGGATGTCTGACAGCTTGTTCTGCAAACGCTTTGACGTCGTCTGGGGCTCCCTCGAACGTCTCCAGCGAGTACGAAGCGCGCAGTCGTGGTATCTGAGAGACATCCAGCTCTTGGGGCGTGCACGTCAGATAGCATAACAAGAAGTAGAGGTGTGTCAGATCGTGCTGCCAGTTTCCGCCCCACAGTGCCTGAATGTCGAAGCCGTCGTTTTCTTGAGCGATGGGAAGCAGCGCGTTGTAAATGGCGAGGAAGTGGTTCTTTTCGATGCGTAGGTGGTCCCGATCGAAAGCATGTACGACGTCTTGCCAGTCCAGTCGCTGTCCAGCGCGATGCTCTCGCAGTGCTGCTACAAAGTTTTTGACGTTGTATCCAGTAGACAGCGCCAAGTATAGCAACACCGTGGCCACTTGCTGGTAACTGATGTCTCTCGTCTCAGCCGATGCAAGCAACTCTTTGCTGGCCTCTACGGTGGCTGTGCCTTGCGGCCCCGCCCGTTGCACCAGCTTGACTAGAGGGTTTCGTGAACCATCCGTGAGCTCCACGAGGGTGAGGTTCGCCTCGACTGGGCCCGGTACCGGCGTGTGGAGGTTCTGGTATCGGAGCTGGACGGCGTAGGCGAGGCTCATTTTCTTGTCCTCATCCCATCCTTGTGGCGGATCTTGCAGAAGGCGCTCGATGAGCGCGGCGACGTAGTCTGGACTCGTGTCATCGTTCTGACTGGGCTGAGCGATGGCTAACAGCAAGTCGTCGCCGAGGCCGGAAAGCAGTGCGTCCGCTGTGTCATGTCAATACAAAGAGTAGTTGTGGCACGAGGGGCAAGACGTACCTTTGGATCTCAGGTCCGTCTTCCTACAGGCAAGAGCGAGCATGGTCCTTGACAGTGGGTCCATTTGGAAGTGGGAGATGAAGGTGGACAGGTCAAAGTCGCGGAACAGGTCTCCTTCACTGGAGCTGATGGACTCTGCGATCTTGTCTGCTTGCTCTGGTTCTTTCCGCAGCTTCTGTATCTCGGTGACGAGGATCTGGTAGCTGCCGTTGGGGTCGGCGTTGCGGGCGGCGGTGCCGAAGACGTGTGCTGCATTGTTCTGCAGCACGCGGCGGAAGTACTTTGAAAACACGTCCATGCCGTTTGAATCGATCAGCTGCGGTTAGGGATGGGTCAGCAGGGGGGCGTGGAGACGTGTACAAACGGAGCCAATGACGATGACGCACCTTCCTGATCTGCTCGGTCTGTGTATCCCACTTGGAGCGATCCTTGTCGTCCTTGACGGGGCCGAATTGGCTGAGCAGCAGGAAGACCTGTGCGATGACAATGCGCGAGAGGTTCTGTGAGGAAGCACCGGAGGCGGGGTTGGCAGCGGTGCTGGGCGAGGGGAGGGTGGTCGACGAGGGCGAGGCGCGGAGCAGCTTGGAGGCTGGGGCGCTGGGGTTGGACAAAGGTCCAGCGGGGGCGGCAGAGGCGGCGAGCTGGGAGGCGGGCTGGGTGACGGCGGCGCGGGACCGGGAGGACAGCAGCTGGGTGGGCGGGAGCTGCTGTCCTGCAGCTGCGAAGTGGGCCGACGACGTCGACGAGGCGGCCGACGACTTGCGGCTACCTACGAGGCGCGACGAGGCCGAGGGCAGGGCGGGCAGCGAGGGCAGGGCGGGCAGCGAGGGGAAG